>PVQA01000410.1:0-62731 GCA_002980515.1 Fusarium burgessii
TATATATACTATTAATATTACTTTTAAATAGGTTAATATCGGTATTACGGCCTTAGAAGATAGTATTAATAACTTATTAATAGTCTTAAAGGATATCTAATCCTTTTAGTAGCCTCTATTCCCTAAACTTGGACTCTTTATAATCCTTTTTTTTAAATTTGCTAGATTCTAGGAATATATTACTACTGCATTTATCTACCTTAGAGCCTAGGCTAAGGGTATCTGCTATTAGAAAAGTCTTATTACTTTACCTAGAGTATTCTAATAGAAATACTAAAGCTAAGAGATAGCTATTTATCCCCTTAATCCTAACACGCTAGAGCTACTTGTAATAGCCTATAGAGTAAGGGCCTGTCTGCAGCGGATTATTGGCCCGGCCAACGATTGGTTCGCAGTGCTCAAGCTTATCATCTCTGTGTTGTTCGAGGCTACAGTGATCCTCGCCGTCTATCTCATCGATTATATCGGCTATACTCTCTCTTTCTTCTTTGAGGTTACAGTGCTCCTAGCCGCTCATCTAATTGGTTGTGTTGCATGCATTCTCTATCCTTTCCGCACCAACACCGAGGATGAGACTATCCGCCATCCAGAAGCACAGATCGAAGAACTGAGAGCGGGCCTTCTGTTGAGACCAGGTTAATTGACCCTTGAATCCGCTTGTAAGGTTATTAAACTTAGGGTTATTAGGTCTAAATTTAGGCAGAAGATCCTAAGGGTTATAAATTTAAGGGTTAATTTTAAAAGTTTAAGTAAATACTTAAGTCTTGCATACGCACAGAATCGACTTTACGCGGCGTGAACATGATGAGGTGAAAGCTAAGTGTGATAAAGCTTGTGCGTGTGATGAAGAGCAAACTGTAAAATGAAGTTTGTGATCCGAATGCGCACCAAAGGTTATTCTAGCAGGCACTAAATAATTCTGGTTTTGTATTATGTGGCACTTGCACCCTCCAAACGACTTTAAAAAATTTTAATACCTACATACTCCTTCTTTCATTGCTACTTTCGAGATAAGGTGCGCGTTAAGCGTCAGCTCTCAGCCAGATTCGACTCTAATTAACACATCATCGTGCTACCTTCAGTAAGCAATCTACTATCAAGGATAGATCATGATACCATCATGGCTTTGGTGGGTTGGGCCACCGCTTTTGCTCGTTTTTCTCATAGCTTCAACAAGTACGAAATATGCCCTTTCTAGCTACATTGTAACTAACTCCTTTGGCAGCATGTTCTTGCCCGCACAATCCAAGGCGCAACGCTGAATACCACAGATTGAGTATATAGATATGCTCATTCTTACAATTTGATTACTGATCAAGGTCATGCAGAACATGGTGTTTTGATGAGGATCGCCGATACAGAAACGAAAAAGATCGAATCAGCAATGGAGAAGCGCCTTTGGGGATCACCACTGAGTCCAACACGCGTAAAAGAGATGACTCAGAGCATGCCGCCTCGAAACTACCAATTCCAACTTGGTTCGGCTAGACTTTCTGGACTAGAAAAATTCCCTGATGAGATATTGTTGATTATTGTCTCAAAGCTCTCGTCAAAAAAGGACAAAAGATGCCTTTTTGCGTTTTTTGCTCTACGTCAAGTCTCTCAGCGGTTCAGACGTCTCATGGAAGGGAAGGAGTTTCTCCAACACCCCTTTTCATACAAAGACTGCTGTCAGTGGTGCTCTGGTGGCTACAAAGATCAACACACACGAGTAAAATGTCCATCACACGAGCGCCATTGTTTCCAGCACAAGATCGGAGCATCCGAGACCAAAGGACTTGGACAGCTCATCAGGAAAGACTCCACATGTAAAAATTGTCAAAAATACCAAAGCCAGAGGGAGAAAGAGGGGGTTCCACTTACTTGCAAGTTTCAAGCCAGGAATGTTCCTTGGTGGCTGCATTGTTGTTCCTGTAACATGGATCATCCTGATACCTGCTTTTCCTGGTCTCAGATGGTTGCGTGGTCACGGCGAACCTGTATTGGGAAGGAAGGTTATATCCGACTTTGTTGGCACAAAACACTAACCTGGAACGATATAAAAATCCGTATCGATCAAGGATCATCTGGGCAAGGTCAGATACTCGTGGGGAGTTGTGATCACGAAGATCACACGAGACCATGTAGCGAAGGTCAGGGTCCACGAGCCTTTGCCACAAAACTTCGCGAGGGGATGACAGTGCTGCTAATCTTCTGGAAAGGACATTCAGGTGGCGGTCCTTCCGTCTTTCATCCGAGTGGCTATTTACATCGACAAAAGGTCCAGGATGCCATTCAGAAGATTCGATTACGAGGAGGCTACCATCTAATGCCAAGACGAAGCATAAAGGTCATGGCAGAATGGGACTCGGTTGTTGAAATCGATAGATCAGAAGTTGTCTCACCGACGGAAAATCTGATAAAGCTCCGTGGTGGTTGGGCATCCACGAATGATGGACGTCAGCATGCATGCAATCCGTTTCGTCCTCTAAAGACGGCATGCGGCCACTGCGAGAAAGCAAATGGCTGTATTGTTTTGACTTACATGAGACGGATATGTTTTGAGATGCCAGGCGGAGGAGTGCCCCATGACTGGTTCCACGCCGTTGACACAGCCTCTTATCATTACGGTGGTTACTTTGGTGTACCTGAGACCTGCAGTGACATGAAATGCCGCAATTATTACGGGGATAGAGAGCATTCTCTTCGTTGTAACTTTCCTACTACGAGAGCCTGAAGGAATAGCCCGTATAAAGGTTTTGTGTTTGGCTTGAAAATTACATGTATTTCTATATTTGATCTCTTGAAATGAATTACATAGTGACTCAATAGATGCGGCTAGCTCTGCTTGACAGTCCGCATGCTGAATGGTGTATAACCAGCGACCACCCTATTCTGTGTAAAGAACTGATCCCATAAACCGCCGGACTGGGTAACACAGGTTTCATTATTCATCAAAATCAGAGGTAAAGACGGTTTTAGGCGCTGTGCATGATAATACTCCATCCTCGACGTTGCAGTTCAAGTCATCAAGTCCTTGGCCTAAGTCAGTGGGGTGGAGAAGACGCTGGGTGGGAATTCGAATACAAGCGCAAACAGAGTTCAGGGGGATGCTAGCATGCTGAAGTTAACCTGTGAAGGGTTCGATGAAAAACGCTCTAATCGAGAGGGTCGAAATTAGTTGCGTTCCTTTTTGACCAGTTCCTACAGACTGACCACCTTCAATGGTGCCACCAGAGGCGATAAGAGATTCATAACATGGAAACAAGATAGAAGGAGAGAAGAGGATAAGCTAAAGCTAGATGTGATGAAAAATCAAGTTCTGTCATTAATGAATCTTTAGCATCTCATCGATTCCAGCTGCATCTATATCCCTACTCATAAATGCATTCTTTCCCGTCTCCCGGCTTTTCCTTGGCTATTCCTCAGGCTTTTGACCATATACGGTTGTACTGCAAAGATACAAGAGTTAGTTTCAAAAACATGGAGTCACTCGGTGGGAACTTACACCAAGACATATGAATGAAGCTTTGGATTCAACAGTTCCTTGCGCACCTCTACGAGAAAAATCTGTGCTTTTTCATATTTCCACTAAAGTTCAAGGTGTCAGCTTATCCACGGCACAACGGCGAAGGAACATACCCCAAGAAGTTCAGTCAGACTCCGGATAGAGAAACCCTCTAGGCCTTGGAGCAAGAACTTTCGGTTCCAAGCACCCCATTCCTTGAGATCCTTGTCCTTTGCCCAAGTACCGATCGGGACTTTTACTTTCTTCTCAGTGATATTCTTCAAACCCGCTTTTTCGAATGCATCGGCTGAGTTCCAGAAGAAGGGCCTGCCGATCTTTTCTGCCACCTGGTCAAAGATCTTCACCCATGTTTTGAGTGGAGATTCAGGACTCATGGTGCCATCGTCCGCTCTGGCATCTCCCCAGAGTTCAACGTGCTCGATCCAGCCGCCTGGCTTGAGATGTCTGTGCTCATATCAGATTTGGCTCGAGAAGCTGAGGCGAAGTTTGTGTGTACCTTTGAGCCTTTTTGAGGAGCTCCGTCCAGTCCGGAACAGTTCCTGTCATATAACGAATGTGAATAAAGTCAAACTTATTTTCCGGAAATGTCCACTCTTGGTTAATATCGTCCACTTCAAAACGACAGTTAGGCGGCGTGAAATTTGGCTGAATGGGAGAGAGGTCGACACCGATAACTTCAGCGGATGGGTGTAGGTCTGCCATTTCACTGCTTCTGTTAGTACAGCTGAGGCATTGTAATCGAAGAAGGGCGACTCACATGGCCCAGATACCTGTGCCGCAACCTACGTCAAGGATGTCCTATCGCTGGATGAGCAAGGAAAATCACAAGGCCAGAATGATACGAACCTGCGGATTCTTGCCAATCGGAGCTTCATAAAGTTTTCCGTCAAGGACTGCGCGAAACAGTTCATGACTGACATTTGTTAAATCATGAACAGTATTATCATGAGCAGGAAGCAAGGCTTACATTAAATCTTCAGCTTCCTGTTGACGATCGTCATTTGCTCCCCTATATATGTAAGCGACATTAAGCATGCGTATGACTCAAGGTAATTCACCAGTACGTTCCATCTCCATATGCATGGAAGCGTCTCCCATGAACCCACTTGTAGTTCAGAATAGAAGACCGAAGCGACTCCGTATCGCTCACGTCAGTTCTGGGCCATATTAGCCAACCCTGGCCTAATGTCAGTGGAATGAATCTCACGGCAACGAATACGCAGAGTCAGTATCAGTATCCTTAAAGATTACATCAGCAGGAAAGTATCACTACAGGAAAGGTTTGACTGACAGGCTCAATGTATCCATCTCTTTCCTGCGTCGCCGAAGCCTCACCTGCCTCCGCAGCCTTAGGAGGAGACTGAAGGGATTTGGGAGACTTTGCTGGAGATTTTGGCGAAGACATCGCGGAAACGGAGATGTAAGCGAATGGGCCAAGAGATCTGACAGGTTGTGGATTAAGTTTGTTGGTTTCAGTCTGACTACAGCTTGCAGAAAGTGAAAACCAGTTGTGACAGGAAAAAAGCTCAGATGGCGGTCAATTATTTCACTCGTATGACCTGGCTCCCCCACCTCTTTCATGCATGGGTGAAGTGTTTTGTGGGGAGAAGGGACGTTGTGAATGGGTCTCTGTAGGTTTAATGCAACCCTACATGGAAGAAGATCTTATCCAGTTTTATCGCAAACTCCGGTGTTGTTTCAAGACCGACGGCAAGTGATATCGGAACCTGGGCCCTGATGTTTACTGTTTGCCTGGGCCAATGGCAGTGCTTCCAATGGTCATAGTTTAACATAACTCAGTTTAAAGGAGCAAGATCAAATAACCAGAGAATGGCATAAGGCTTGGATTTGAGGTGATAGATTGCTTAAGTTTAAGTTTCGGATAACCTAGGATAAGACAAGGTTTCCACAAACTTGATCTTAGGACGATCTACGATGATCGTAGCCTAAACCTTGCAGGCTTTTCCTAGCTATTTTCCGGCTCTGATTCACCTCAAGTTCGCTGACACCGTGAAGGTATACTAGAATCTGCCATTGGCATAGTGTGACATTGCTCTTGCTCCCTCGTGAAAGTCGGTTCGAAAGGAATGACGGTGGCTGATGTCCGGTTCTGGAATTGTAGCACGCACTAGGGCCTCGAATGCCTCTGAATCTTGTTGAAGTGCTGTTTGGGTGCCCGTCTCAGTTGACATTGATGACCAATTTTGGGGAGGAGTCCCAAAAAGTTGTTCTTGGAGCCCGATAAGTTAGTATATGTTGTATCTAATCAACTGCCAAACCTACCTGCGCCCTCATCCATCAGGGTTTCTGAATCACTTGGTCCACTGTGGGTTGCCTCTTCGTATTTGGTCTTCTGTTTGCAGTGGATCTCCTCTTCACAACAACTTGATTCATCCTCTGATATCGGCGTCATTATAGTCTTGGAGTCATCGTCATCGTCGTCTTTGACAGCTGGTCAGTACATATCTTATGAGGAATAAAACAACATGCCAGACTCGTAACCATCTGCCTCGTCCTCGTTCGATTCATCACCACTGTCGTTGCACAAGAACAGACCGTGGAATCATGACCATCATCGTCTGTTGGTCAGTATTTGCCTTTAAACAAACCAGTCTGCATACCTAAGTCGTCTGCATCGTCCACTTGTTCTCTCATAGCAAGGCGTCTTTCCAACCTTGGGAAAAGGCTATCTGCACCGAAACCAAGCCAAAATGCCACGAAAAAGTGAACCCACCACCCTCGGTCGAAGCGTTCCTTTGGCTCCACAAAGAAGGATGTGATTATACTGGTGAGAAAGACGACTAGTATAGAGGTGCTGAGAGCAGCCCCAAGGACACTGGTCACAGACATTGTGAAGAGAAATGGAGAGAATCGTCCATGGGAAGGAGTTAAAGGGGGGTGGCTTCAGCTTATTAAATAGTTCTGCATACAAAAGAAAGAAGTTTAGCTAAGCTTATCATAAGAGCTTTTCGAGGAACGCAAAGCATTTAGAAATAACATCCAATGAACAGGGGGAAAATTTGTTCTGATAGAGTTAGAGCTCAAGTCTCACAGCCTGATTCGAAATATCTCTAATTTAACTTTTCATTTTTATCGCTTTGCTGCGATAGATCTTGAGGCGCCAATATCTAACATCCAAGTTGGGTTTAATTGTATGAATCTTATTCTATTTTTGCCACGTGTTTTGATGTCAAGAAAAAGGTTTTTCTACTCTTGAGAAAGTCGTTGACCAGTTCATGGAGTACGCCTCAATCTCTTAGAAGACTAGAGATGTTCTATGGGGGGCTAATGTCAACGAAATGCCTTTATCGGTGCCAGATTCTGTTTGATCCTGGACATGCGCAGATGACTCAACTTCCATTTTACGAATTCAAAAACAATTTGTTATCAGAACTTGACAACATTTCTCAATAGGAATAGCATATTCACAACAGGTAGAGATAGAGAGAATGATATGCTTAAGTGGACTAGTGTTATTATAGTCAAGACTTCAACAAAAATATTATTTGATACTACTGTTTTTTTTTTTTTTTTTGAGAAATCACCGCTGCCTATCGATGATTTCAGTATATTTAATTGTCCAACCTAGAGCTATTCTACAAATAATGAAGCTTTCTAGTGATACTGCTCACAATCCTCGCGTCTCTCCCACTGGTGCATTAGATGTAGAGTTTGAGATGCCTCAGCACCGAAGAAACAAATGCTGCTCCGTTTCTACTCAAGGCTGAATGAAAGAAATTTGGGGCAGAGGAAGGCAACTGACCAAGGTTCGCAGAGATATTGGTAAAGTTTGCACAAACAGAAGTAATCAAGGTGGGCATTCGTGAGACGTATAAAGTCATTTGAACCGAGCGACTGCTCTGCTGCTTCGAAGTTCTTCAGCAGAATTTTGTGAAATCTCACTCAAGCCCAATTTCCCGTCCTCAAAATGGCCTCCGATAAAGATGCGCCCAACTGCCAAGTCGTCCCAACAGGCTTCAGCTCCCTTCCTCACAAAGCCGACTGCAATGTCACCGCTTTCTTATTTGCAGCCTTCATCATTAACCATTACTTAATAATAGGCGCGCATGTTACTCTCGGAAATCGCAAAGGCCGTAATAAAGTGAGGTATTGGGACACCATGTATCTCAATGGTCTCCCATCAGACGCTATTTCATGGACACCATACAATTCTCTGGTGACCTAAGGGAGGTTACTACTAAGTTACTGTCATTCCCAAAATCCATAAGATTGTTACGAAACTACCTTTTATTCGAATAAATCCCATTTTCGGACTATGTCTCCTGCAATTTACGGCTGACTGACTCAAAACGCGCTGAAGAAATTCTTGCCAAGATACGTCATTGCAGCCGAAAGCCTTGGTTGTGCGAGGCTTTGTGAATAGTGTATGCAGGCATAATCTCTAATCTCTTATCTCTGCACAAATAACGCCTCTTGAGATTCTCATTGGGCGTCGCTCGGACATGTTGTGCAACCAGAGTGAGACATCGCCCCGTGATCGACAACGCATCAAGATGAGGGGGTTGGAGAGATCTCATCCTGTTTCTCATGCTTCATCGCGATCTTTTTTTCCTTATAAGCGATCTGAATCTTCGTTATTACAGTTTCATTTCTTGTGCGAAACTGGCTGAAACCTGACTTTGCGACCCAGAGACTATCACTACCTTTCTACGCGGCAGCCCATTCTCCCTCGTATCACAAGCCTCACCAACAATGTCGCGTGTCTCAACAAGCACGGTCAGCAACGACGATGCTCTCGAATTGGAGGCTGCCGGCTACGTCCAGTCGATGCCGCGCCGCTTCTCGCTCTGGTCCTTAGGCGCACTATCATTTACTTTGACCTGCACATGGCTCGGTACCGGGTCTTCAATCGGGATTAGTCTGACAGAAGCATCATCAGCTGGAACATTATGGTCTCTTCCTATCGCCGGTGTGATGACCACTATTGTTTCGTTAGGGATGGCGGAGCTCGCGTCCGCATATCCTGTTGCTGGTGCGCAGTACTATTGGTCTTTCATGGTAGCCCGCGATGACTATAAACCATTTGCGTCGTATCTGTCAGCGCCCAAATATTATCCGAGACATTTAAGATGCTGACATGTGCTGCAGAAATGGCTGGATGAGTGTCATTGGTTGGTGGCTGGCCTCAAGTTCAGTCTCCAACTTTGTGTCATCCATGATTCTCGATATCGTGGGCGCATGGCATCCAGACTGGAAACAAAAGCGATGGCATCAGTATCTTATATACGTCGCTCTCATCTGGATTGCAACAGCGGCAAACATCTTCACCGCACAGTGGATTCCTCTATTCAACAAAATGGTCTTCGTCTTATCAGTTTTGACTCTTAGCGCAACGACGATTACACTATTTGTCGTGACGAAAGACCATGCGTCAGCTGAGTTCATCTTCACTGATGCGACCAACCGAACTGGCTGGTCAAGTGACGGATTCGCGTTCATGTTAACAGTGGGTAACGCAGTATATGCTTTTCTGGGCAGCGATTGTGGTGCTCATCTCTGCGAAGAGATTCCCAATCCAGCGAAGAACGTGCCTAAAGTGATGATATATCCTCTTCTCATGGGCTTACTGACAGCGTTCCCGTTTGCAGCGTCTCTCATGTACGCAATCTCAGATGTTGCTGCCGTACTCAACACGACGACAGGGCTGCCGCTATTCGAGATTTACTACCAAGGGACTGGATCTCGACCTGCAGCGTCTGTGCTGATGTCGTTGTTTGCTTTCTGCTTCTTTGCCAATCTTGTCGCTAATGGTAAGTTGACTTTTTGCCATGGTGACTTTGCTAATGATGGTCAGCAACGACTTCATCACGTACGCTCTGGGCTGTCTCGCGTGATGGTGCTTTGCCATACTCACAGTTTTGGGGGCGCGTCCATCCCAGATTTCAAGTTCCTGTCAATGCACTCCTTCTTTCTGCAGTCTTCATCACAGTTAGTACATCGCCATTGGACAAAGTCTCCCATTTGTCTCTGACTTACTGTTTCTTCTAGTTATACGGCCTCATCTTTCTCGGTTCGTCAACCGCGTTTTCTGCAATGGTCAGCGCTGCTATCATTTTCCTCCAAACTTCATGCGTCATCCCTCAGGCCGTTCTTCTCTACCGAGGACGAGAACGTGTTTTGCCACTCAGATACTTCAGTCTTGGAAGATACGGTGCTCTGTTCAATGGCATCTCCGTCGCATGGGTAGTCTTTCTCGATATTCTTTACTGCTTTCCCACAACCATGCCTGTCACGGCAGAGAATATGAGTTATGTCTCGGTCGTCTTCACCGGGCTGGTAGCCTTTGTCATCGCTCTTTGGTTCACAACCAAAAGAGGTACTTTTACAGGGCCAAAGATCAACCTTGAGCTTCTAAACGCCAGACGGATGGCGGCCGTGGAGACCTTGGAGGGTGCGCATCCATCTGCTGAATACCATGCATTGAGAAGTTCAGAAATCGTGAAGGAGGATTAGGCTGTATGGTGACATTGTATCGTATCATTGAGGGCAACGAGCAGCGGCTAGCCGTACGTTAAAGGTTGCGGTCTTATACTGGTGGCACACATGGAACTTCTCATTAGTTTCAGACCCTTAATTGTAGTGATATATACTAAATACGAGGTTCTATGCAGCTTTAAGGTTTACTTTTCATCAACTAGTCTGTGGCTGAATAGATGCTTACTTCCAATACAACGTAGTATACGCATTCCCAACAAGGAAACCCCCGACTTTGGTGGGTCACCTCCAAGGCCGTCTTTTTTCACACCGCCAACATCGTGAACAAAATCCCCGAGTCCTTAGCGTCAGCCTTAGGCCTCATAGGGCTCTAATGATACGATATTTTTGAGTAATTCGGAACGCGGAATATTTCTTGATCCACCTGTGCCGCTCCGTGCCTCATGCCAAAGATTCGGTTATTTCTACAAACGAAACAACCAAGCCTTGGCGGGTTTTGTTATTGGTGAGAAAGTGATAATTAGGGGACTTTTTATGAGGCGAGGGCGGTAGCAGCCTAATTTGCCCTGCATTAGTGTCGTGAGGATGCGACAGTCGATGGGATGGATATAGTTGTTGGGAGGTATTTTTTTGCTCGGTGAGGTTGAATCGGAGGATGATACCTATGTTAAAAATGTATATAAAGCCACTACTTGTCCTTGATCAATAAACGTTTTCCTCAGCTCAAGCAGCCACCAAGAAAAAAAAACCAACGAGTTCCTTGAAAAAAACAGCAACTTTGCCGCCAACATGAAGTTCTCCACCATCGCAACCCTTCTCTCCACCAGCGCGGGTGTCCTCGCTGCTCCCAGCGCCACAGCCAAGAAGGCTACAGCCATTGAGTCCATCAAGGGTGACAACGGCATCACCACTCCCCTCCCCATCCAGCCCGGCATGGTAGACGACTGCGACACCTTCTACTACGTCAAGCCGGGCGACAACTGCCTCAAAATCTCTGCTCAATTTGGCATTAGCTTTGACCAATTCAAAGAATGGAATCCCACCGTCGGCAAGGACTGTCTGAGCCTCTGGGCCGACGTCAATGTTTGCGTCCGCACAATCGGCTTTCAATATCCCGAGACTGTTGCTTGCTATGTTGGCAGTAATATTATTCCTTGGGGTAGCAACAAGCCTGATGCCCTGAAAGCTGCCGAGGATTGGTGCTCCAAGAGTGCTGCTAATGGTGGTGCTGTTGGTAGTTATAACATTGGTGAGAAGAAGACCAAGTGCGTTGATGCGCCATCTGGCGATGGAAAGTTTGTCTTTGAGATCTACAATGAGTGGGGCATTCGACAGGGTATTCCTGTTTCGGAGTGTAAGAAGAACATTGTCCTTCCTATCAATGGATGTCCTGAGGGAGGTCAAGAACGATTTAAGAGCTGGCGCATTCAGTAAGTTCCACTTCTTGATACATGCCTATTGTGAAATTGATGCTAACATATTTACAGGACTACTCTTCAGAAAGGCAAATGCTAAATCTTGGACGATAGTTCTTGATTGATGATGTCTCCAAGCCGGATCGCTTTCTTGAGAGTTGAGGGGGCTTGGATGGATATCGAAGAAAAGAGACCGACCAGTCATTACCTATCAGCCCATGTTCTTGGGAATAATGATTTCCTTCTTCATAATATATACTATAATACATTCTTATATGATTCAGTCTCACAATGTCTTCTCGGCAAGTTACGATGCAAAATTGTACCCTTTGCTGAAATGTTCCAATAATGTCAAATCTTATCAAGTTGTTACGAATGACCACTTTTTACACTCAACGAACGTAATCTTTGGAATCAAGAGACGTCTAAATAATGCCTGTAGTCGGTTTCGTTGCTAGCCTGGTCCATGATAACGATTTCATTTGCAATCGAGATAAGCGCTTGTGGGATTGGGGTGAAGAAGGTCCAGCCGAAGGCGGGGCAAGATCAAATCATCGCTCTGCTTACATCGATATGCCATCATAGAACACGATAAGTGATACCAACAGCCCGTTGATACAGACAACCATCTTACCACTTTTAGAAGGTAGTTTGCACATTTTCCCATTCTCGATGCCGCTATCCGAGGTTATTCGCATTATTCACCTTGCTATTACGTGACAATATCCCCCGATTGCCCCCCTCACAGGCTAACTACCGTCGCGAAAGACTAGTGGATGCCCTAAAGATGAAGCTAACAAGGGTGCCTCACAAAGCCAGTGATCGAATCCGGGGTAAAAATGGAGATTCACGTGCCATATGTCCCCCATCGATTACCCCGGATTCGAGATAGGCACTTTTCAAGGCGCTATCACTGATGGCTGTTATCAGCCGATCAGTTACCTCGCTTGGACCTTCAAAGCTATATCTGGACCGATATCAAGAACCAACCAGCTGATAAGCTATCGGGATCAATCATCCGGAAAGCAGCTATGGTAGGTCGACAATAAAGCATATAAACCGCCTTCTTGGCGCACATTGTTGCCTTTCATAACCAAGCCACCAAGAATTTTCTGTCCATTGGATTCCTCAACAATGGCTCTTCAAATTGACCGCGAAGCAGTACCAGGTACTGAGCAGCTCATTGATGGTATGCAACCAAGAGAATCATTACTTGAAACCTAAGCTGACGCAATACTTCAAGTCAATCACAAGTTAGACAACAGCGATCATGTTGGGCAAACAGATATTGTTCTCATTCCGCAACCCACGAGCTGCGGAAGTGATCCATTAGTGAGACAACCTGAAAAAGTCCATATCGAGAAGCTTGTTAACATAACGAGTAGACATGGTCGAAGCGAAAGAAGTACTACCAGCTACTTCTAGTTGCACTATATGCTTGCGCCTTTTCCTTTGGGGAGAACACGCTCGGAGGCAAGTAACTGATCGCCCTATCTTTATTAGCCAGTGCTAACAAAGTTGTAGCCGCGTGGACAACTGTTAGTGAAGAGACAGGCGTGACCTTGACAAACATGAACGGCGGTAGTGCCTTGAACTATCTTCTACTGGTACACCAACTGTTACAGTTCCCCACAATGGTCAGTTCTAACCATGATTACAGGGCTTCGTCAATATCTGGTGGATGCCAACCGCCAACATCTTGGGCCGAAAGTTTGTATTTCTTACCACCACTGCCCTCTGTCTTGCCACAGGATTCTGGCTAGCGGCATTCGAGGGCACAGTCCAGTGGATGCTTAATATGATCGTCAACGGAATTGGAACGGCTGCCTATCAGGCCATCATTCAGCTCACAGTATGCCAATGATAGAGTATACACCTTATTGTACATACTGATTGTGTTCTCTTGCAGATCTTCGACATGTTTTTCGTTCACGAACGCGGTCGCATGCTCTCCGTTTATCTCTTTGCTCAGCAACTTGGATCTATGTAAGTTTCTTGTCACACCCTTTGGGCGCCGTATCCTGATCAACATTTCAGTCTCGGCTTGATTACTGGAGGCAGCATGTCAGATACTGTCGGCTGGCGATGGTCTCAGAACATTGTTGGATTCATCTTCACCTTCGTCCTCATCGTGTTCGCTTTTTCCTTCGAAGAGACCCTGTTCCCTCGTTTCCTTTTCGCCCGAGCACAACCGGTCACTCTCCCTGCCCAGAAAGATGAAGAGGCAGCAGATAGCCCAAAGGTCGCAGACGAGAAAGACAAAGAGGGTAAAAAGCTAGAACTCAGGCCGGTCCAGAGCCAGGCGAATGGTATTGTCGACGACTTTCCTAAAAGATCTTACCGCCAGATCCTGAAGCCTTGGGTGAGGTATCCCCAGAACAAAACCACTTTCTGGCAATATTTCCGCCGTCCATTCTTCCTCTGGGGCTTCCCCAATGTCGTTATTGTAAGTCACATATCTCTAACACCAAGATATCTTGAAATCTAACAAACTCAGGCGGCTTTCATTTATGCCTTCGGAGCTACAGCTGGCATCGTTTCCTTCAACACCATCTCTGAGATCCTTACTGAGCCGCCATATAACTTCAGTACTACCTCCACAGGCCTCGTCTTTTTTGCAGCCCTTGTAGGAGACATCATCGGCTATGGCATTGGTGTACTTAGTGACCAAGTTGTTATTGCGCTTGCTCGACGCAATGGCGGCGTTAAAGAGCCCGAGATGCGACTTTACACGCTTGTTCCTTGCTTCATCTTTGCGGCCGTCGGATACATGCTTTATGGCTGGGGCGCTCAGACAGAAGCTCACTGGATCACCATCGCCGTTGGCATCGGAGCGATGATCTCTCATCAAGTTGGAGCCTGCACTATTGCGACTGCATACGCTATGGATTGTTTCCCAGGAGTAAGTCTTTTGCCTCTATTTAACTTCAAGAACAATACTGATTCATATAGATCTCTGGAGAATTGGTCGTTGTACTGGCCATGTGTTCCTCAATGGTTAACTTTGCTATATCGTATTCTGTCCAACCATTTATTGAAGCTGCTGGCTATGGTTGGACCATGACCTGCTTTGGTATAATGGTTTTGATGTCCATCCTTGCAGCAGTCCCCTTGATCCTGTTCGGCAAGAGATGGCGAGTAGCAAAAGGACCAAGATATTACAAGTTCTTAGATGAAGTTGGAGGATATACCGACTAGTACAAGTCAAAAGATACTTAGGTAAGTTCATCCTAAACTTAGGTGACGAAAATAAACTAATTAAAGAGTCTGCTAAGTTTAGGATAAACTTGCCTAAATATTTTTGGCATTTAGGATCAGCGTGAGGACTGATGTTGTGTATGTCTAAGATGGAATGGTCTATTCGCGAGGCTAACTATGGCTATCTCCAAAAGCACGCAGAGCCAGGGCTTGTAAATCTACCTCTAATACATTCATAAATAAAGATATACAAGAAAGATATAAAATATATGTACTTTAGTCATATGACCAGTGCACATTACTCAAATAACAACACCAAGCCGATGACTCCAGCCATCCAAGTCCAAATCAAGAGCTGATGTCTGTTGGCTTCTGAAGCAATAACTGGTGTAGATGGTACCTTTCCAGGCTGCGATGGACTAAGGCTATGTGTCGACTTGGATACCTGTATCTCTGCGGTGATTACTTCTTCAGTGGCAAAGGTCGTTGAAACGGCTTGTTGGCCCTCATTGATAGGTGATGACTGTGAAGGCTTCACTGAGGTGCCGGATTGGGATACGGAGGTAATTGGATGAGCATTATGACCCTGCGTTGTTTGAGGTTCGCCATTGTAGTTGGGCTCTGGTGAGCCTTGAATCGAAACATATGGCTTGCCATTCTCGTAATCTGGCTGAGGCTTGCTTTGTTGTCTTTGTATCGGAATGGGAACAGATGAATGGGCTTTCTCGTGATCTGGTTGCAAGTCGCTATGTGGCCCAGGTGTTGGTTGAGCTTCAACATAACTGTTATGGCCGGTGTGTGTCTGATCACCCTCGATCCCAGAAGGAAGTTGACCAATGGAATATCCATGGCTCCCACTTTGACTCTCACAAACAGCCACTGGAACTGTCAGGGTAACAACATCCTCCCCTTGGTAGCCACAGGTACGGCATGGCAAGATAATAGTGGTCATCTCCACTGGTGGATAGGTCTGATGATCACACTCGCAAGCGCTGTAGGTGATGGTAACAGAAACGCAAGTGGTGATCAGAGCTGCAGGATTGGTTGGATTGACAGTGACGTATGTAACAGTTGTCTCGGCAGGTACGGTCTTTGTGTAAGTGACGTCCTTGGTTAGGTGAACAGTTGGGATGGCGTAGGGAGTAGTGAAAAAGGTCAGCAGACGATTGTCAGATGTCTTCGTGGTAGTGAGGTCACAGTCCGAAAGCGTCGTAGATCCAAGGTCTATAGACTCAATAGAGGAAGAAGCTTCAATCAGTGAAGAGATTGATTGGCTCTGGCTCACAGATGAACTCAACTCGGCTGTTAACGTGACAGCCTGGGTTGCTGTAGTGCTCAGAGAAGAAGAGGCAGAGGAAACAGAGGCTAGTGTCGAGCCTGTTTGGCTTGCAACAATCCTTGGCTCAGATGTTGATGTAAAAGCTTGCGTCTCTGTAGTCCATGAAGAAGAAGAGGACGAGGAGACTCTCAGTCCATAAAGTGTCAAGAGACGACCGGACGCGATGGCACGATGACATTGGGCTCCGCCAATGTTTCCTCCACAGAATAGAGTGGAATCTCCAGGACACAGGAGATCACAGCGTTCATCTGCTATAAATTCTGCCCCAGAGAGGGAATCCGCCAGGTAACAAGACCTAAAAGGAATCAGCTCAAGAGCTCTTAGATGTCAAGGGGCCTTACTGTTGATAGACACCAATATACCCAGCCCCAGCAGCCAAATCGATACACTTCTCCGTGGTCATGTCTGCGTCGGTTGCTACCTCTGAAAAGGTTGGAAAGCCCTTGATGGATCGTAGACAGCCCGTGAAATCATATTCACCCAAAGTTGGAATGTTATTTACTCTACATTATCCTAAGCTTATCTAAATATTTCTCTCATACAGGATTCACATATCTAGTTTTCTGAGTCCTCTGAGAGAGCTCCTGTCCCAATATCACATAACCTCGAAATCAGTAGAGGAGCAATCAAACATAATAGAACGCGGAGTGCGGGATTTACGTCCTGCGTCAGAATTTAATTGAACCATAAATATTTTCCATTCTGTTTGGCATAGGCATAGTGCTCTCGTGTGCTTTGGCGCTGATCAGCACCAGGCTGTCCCAAAAAAAAAAAAAAAAAACATGGATCAATCCCAGTATCTCCTGGGGCTAACTACCAACAACACAACCAACAACGTTGCAAGACAACCAACATATGCACGTCTCGGCCGTGCTTTGAGTTTTCTGAGTGGATAAGTAAGGAATGCGCGACTCCAGTTTGCTGACCTGTCAATTCATTTCTCTTCAAACTCTTCCTTCCCGATTCACGCAACGGAAGCAATTCAACAATCATCTCGTGTTGCATTTCAACTCATTCATGATGGTTCAATCTATCAAGGGAGCTTTATGGCTTGTATCAGCATTGGGTTTCGCTAAAGGCTTCATGAACGATCCGCCCAATAGGCCGCCCCTCGCAGGCAAACGTACCCATCGAGGGTGTTATCGCGGGCTCTCAGACACAGTCGACCCAGTCGTCAAGATAAAAGGCGACAATACCAAGAATACATGGACCGCCTGCGGCCAATATTGTCTCCATAAAGGCAGGCCTATGGCTTGGTACAGGGTTCAGACTGCTACTGTTCAGAAAATCTACCAAATCAGCGCAAAAGTGTCGGAGGCTTCGGCCATTATTGCATGGACTCTTGCCCAGGTAAACCAACTGACCTTGTCGCTTGTGGCAGCGAAAGATTTGGAAGTTACAGTGCTATCAACACAGGCCTAAAGACCGAGCTTTGGCCTGATCAAGATGGGGAGCATGACGATCCGACACCTGAGTGTCTAGGCTGTACCTTCAAATTGCCTGCCGATGCCGTTTTCCCCGGCAATGTCAGTGGTGTGCACAGCTGTCGGTCCACGTGTAGATACCTGAAGTCAAAACCTTTGATGATATACGACAAGAAGTGCGCTTGCACGAACGCAACTATATCGCAACATTCCCTTGATCACGTCCCAGAAGAAATGTGTTCTTTCGATGGGCCAGGAAACCTTGCGGTGGATATTCCTATTCTCTCCGCTCGGCAGTGTTTAGCGTGTACGATGCTAGTAAACCTGAGAAGTCTAGCTCTAAATCTACGCCTGATTCACCAACTTCGTAGGATGCCGCATCGCCTATCAACACTCAGCAAGCGAAGATCACCGCCAAGACTTCCGGGCGCTCGGTTGGGGAGATCATAGAAGGAATCGAAACAGAGAGGAGTTTGGGAACTTTTTGCTTGGATGGGTCGCGTGATGACAAGCTGGGTTACTCCGAAGGAGGGAACTGAAGATGACGATAGAGAGCTCGACCTCGAGAAATAGACTTCAAGAGTGATAATCCTTATAAAGCAGACCAGACTCAGCCTGAAAGCCAATATCCTAATATGAGAGTATCGACAGTTAGAATCGGGGCAAGATATGCTATGTATTCCATTTACTGCTTCAATAAAGTCGAGTTTTGTTATCACTTTACTCAGGTGGCATGGAATAGTATTTAATAGGGAAAAAAAGCCCTTTCAAGTTGCACGCGAGGCCAATAAAAAGAAAATAGATAGATATTTAACTAAGCAAAAGAATGGTTCCGCCCGGGATCGAACCGGGGACCTTCTCGGTGTGAGCGAGATGCCATAACCAACTAGACCACGCAACCTGGGAATGCTTATTAATTCAGAGAACAAAATCGCTACCGCGCGACATGATCGTGAACGTTACTTTGCGGGGCCGAGTCTGCTGAATACGTACGAAAATTTACAATGATAATGCGCAAAAGAAATTTAAAGCACCCTCAAAGATGAAAGCTCGTAAGTGCCGCCCGTCGAACAGCCGACTTGCGCTGGAAGAACGTTGCTTTAGCGATGGTTGGCCAATCAACAGAGCTCGGAGCCGATCCTGAGCGAAACTGTCGATCTCCAGGACAAGACGGTGAGATGAGCAAGAACAAGAAATCCAGAAGTAATTTGGAAATGACAGAACATCGCGCTGTATTCATTCCGTCTCCAATCTTGGTTTCGGCTCTAAATATGTCATCTTTATATATCATGATATTTTTGGGGCGCTCAGTGGTTTCTCATCAGGTATCACCTCACATTCGCGTCAATTTGGGCGCACCTCATGAGTTTGCAACGGAAACCTCACGAATATCTTTGCGAAATAGATCTGGGCAATACACAAAAAACATTATATTATTTTTGGCATTCTTTCAGGAAGCATGAAATTTGAGCGCCTAAGCCACTTGGATAAGTCTCTCGCGTTTGGTGTCATGACAGGGCCTGAACAGAGCAACAGAACACCACCAAGGTCTCAACCTAAATACCACACGGACATGAGATTATTACCTGACTTACTGCCTTAGGGATTTTATGACAAAAACAGTAACGATAACAAGTGTACTATCTCTCTTACATGTATGCTACCAGGGTCAAGCCCGTGTACACAATCTATCTGACCGAGCTTACAGCTCCTCATCAGCCTCAGGCTTAGACCTAACAAAGTCAGGCTTCGTAATAACATCATTATCCGCATCCTTAATCCTATCCCAGAACCTCTCTGCATTCTTGGGATCATCCGCAAACAAGGTATCAACAACCTGCTTCTTGGGCGTCTCACCCATCCACTTGAACAGCGAAATATCTCTAAACTCATCAGCCCTAAAGATCTCCAACATCTCAATAGGCTCGTCTCCAATGTTCTCAACAAAGTGTCCCATGTTTTTGGGAACAATACCAACATCGCCGGGTACATAGTCAAATGTTCGAGCATTACCCTCAGAAGCGAAAATGGTGACGCGAGCGCGTCCCTTGATGAAAAATGACCACTCGTCAGCGCTGGGATGCCAGTGCATTTCGCGAATGGCACCGGGCTCAATGATGGCGTGGGCTGCTGCTACAGTCTTGGAGATGGGAAAGTTTTTAGAGTCAGTGATACGGACTTGGCCTCCGCTTGTTTTGAGGGGTTCTTGGTCGAGCATTCGGTGGGTGAAGTTGTACTTGGATTTCTTGGCCTTCTTGCCATTGGGAGCTTCATCTTTAATGGACTTGGGATTGCGGCCCTGGAAGATGTACTTCTCGCCCTTGGGAAGATGAGCAAAGACTTCAGGGGCTAGGTCAAAGTTCTTGGCAATCACAGACTTTGGTGTATGGGCTGTTTCTGTCAGTCGAGCGTATCTTGAGATGGGGCAAAAAAACTTACCAAGCCAGTCTGAGAGAACGAAGGTAGATTCCTCCGAAAAGCGACCGTCGTCAAAGATAAGGAGGAATTCCGTGCCATTTGGGCTCAAACCCTGCAGGGAGTGAGGAACTCCACTGGGAAAGTACTGCAACTTGTTAGGCCGCGTTCACCACGAGATCCCGTTTACTTACCCATAAATCTCCCTTCTTCAGGTCGTCGATGAAGTTTCCGCCCTCATAGTCGAGAGCAGTCACTCGAACCTCACCATCAAGCACGTAAGCCCACTCAGCCTCCTTGTGCCAGTGAAGCTCGCGATAAACACCCTCACCAAGCCGCATATTCACACCCGCGAGCTCAACACTGGTTGGCAGCTCACGAATGGTAGTCTGACGGGTCCAGCCGCCCTCCTATTCCCCATTAGCAAAAGTTCTGCATCTGATCTGCTGCACATACCTCAATTCGAATATGCGAGTCTGCAAAACTCCAGCGCATATTCGCCAGATTTCCATGATCTGTGCTAGGTGGTCTAACGAGATCCGGATTCTGACGCGAACGCGCCTCGTTCCATGGTCCCAAAACAGAAGCTCCGAGACCGTTTCGCCAGGGAAGAGGGTCGAGCTCTTCGCCAACAGAGTCAACGGGCTTATCAATTGGGTCTCTGTGACCTGGTGTGAACGGCAATTTCTTGCCGCCCGTCACACCGCGATAGTTGGGTGGTAATCCCAGACCTTTGAGGAGTCTCTGGCGAGGACTGTCCTCTACGGGGACGCCCACGCAGATGTCCAAAAGGGCCGCGAGGGAGACAAGGTGAGGGAGATGCATATTTTGCGGGGCTGTCACTGACAGATCAGATCAATTGACTGTGAAAATAATGCTACTTTTGAGTGGTGAGATGACAGTAGTTGGTTGACATTGAGGAGCGATGGGAGGCGCCGATTGCTCAATCGTCACTCATGTTAAGTAGGCTTCATAAAGTCGAGGCTAAGAAATGCCAAGATACTCGTAAACGAAGTTCATGACGCCGAAACGCGATCACCGGCGATTCACCGAGTCATGACTTGTTTGGTATACATTCCCGTCTGGGGTAACAGTGCATAAACAAGCTGACAGCCGTTAAACGCGGGGTTCGGTTATACGGCACATAGTCCTCTCAAAGTCAAACACCAAAAAGCATGCTTATGTGCATTACACATCATCTGTGTGGTTGCGGCGTACCACCCAAATGCAACGACCTTCAGGGCGTTTTGAGCGCCCACAGGCTTAGAGCAACCTTGAGTGGTATGATAGGTTGAGCCGTATACTCAACAGGGTAAAAAGGAGGGGGAGCTGTGACAAAGATGATGAGTAAAGATGACGCTGTGATGCTCTAAAGAAGAAACCCGGCAAGTGGGGTTCTTGATAAGACGGAGATAAAACTAGACCCGGGCGCCCGATTCGCGAGATTTCCCCGCTTACGCCAAGAATATAATTAGTTATGATGCAAGTGGTAATCGGGAACTATCTTTTTAAACGCGGGGCTAAGCTTGGCTTTCTTTGCTCTAACCTTGTCAAGCTCGGTGAAGACGCGGAGTTGAAAGGGGACGAAGAAAGTTTAGTTTTGGTGATCATCGTTTCTTAGCTGGTGTTCCGACACTTTTCGTTTATTTATCCCCTCTCTAACCGACGTAGCAAAGAAATGCATATCTCAGACCACTTTCACATCAAGTAAACTGTAACTATATCTCCCAATGGCTCAACCAAACACCCAACCCTACGGCACAATCACCAACAATGAGAGCAGAGCTGAAAACGGCATCTCCGCTCAGAGCGATGAGACGCAGGCCCTCCTCGCTCCAAAACCAGGATCTAGATCTTGGTTGCGGAAGCGATTAGGTTCTGATGTCCGCCGAGATTGGGCTGATGTTATGCTTTTGGCATGCTACATCATAACAGGCATTCTCGATAGTGCTTCCATATCTACATGGGGTGCTTTTGTATCTATGCAGACTGGTAACACTCCCATCACATCACATATTCTGATCTAATCTGACAACTGAGCAAAGGAAACACTGTTTATCTTGGTCTTGGACCTACGGCTGGGACTAATCGTTGGAAAAAGTCTGGATCTTCGATTCTGGCTTTTTGTATCGGTTCATTCTTTTTTAGCCGTCTGCACAGGGTTTTTACGCCTACGCCTAGACGAAAATGGGTGTTTTGCTTGTCTTTTGCTATTCAGACTGTTTTCATCGTTGCAGCTGCTAGTATTGTTACGTGGGGACCCAAAGGCGCAGGTCCAGATGATACACCATGGTATGTCATTATACCAATCGCTCTCGTGGCGTTTCAGAGCTGTGGACAAGCTGTTGCGAGTAGAGCACTCAAGTTCAATGCTTTGACCAGTGTCGTTCTTACGAGTATCTACTGCGACTTGTTCTCCGACGCAGAATTGTTTGAGAGCATTTTTGTCAATGCCGAGAGAAACAGGCGTGTTGCTGCACCGGTGTTGCTTCTTATCGGTGCTATAATTGGAGGACTCATTGCAAAGAGCGAGCTGGGAACTTCTGGTGCGCTGTGGATAGCTGCGGTGCTCAAGATTGCTGTCATGTTTGGTTGGGCTGCGTGGCCTGCAGATGAGGGGTCTTGAAACGAAAATCGGTCCTACTGTTCCCCATCGGCAATGATTATACCGAGTGCTATGTTTAGAGTCTAGAACTTTTAGTATTACACCAGATCACTTTAGGAAGCCCAGAATTATAAGCCGCTGCACAGTAATACGCCACGTATGACTCGTGTGATGAACGCCTCGTCTGCTTTGACCTACTCATACATGCCCTTCATCCCATGTCCTCGCATTCCAGACTCAGCCCCTGTCCGTTTCAAGCGAAGTTGTATTAACGCAACTTCCACCACTGATCGTCTCGGGTTAGAGGTCGATCTTGGTGTCGATCATCATGTGGTCAGCGGGCATACAAGTCCCCCTCGACGCAACCCTCCCATGCCCCGGCTAACAACTCCGGCAGAATCCCATGGCCAGCTTACCGGCTGCTCACCAACATGCTTGTTGTTTTGTGATACCTCATGTTGAACTCAATTAGATTCAACGACTCGGATTTAGAGGATATCTGTCGGTATTCGGTATCCAGACACATAGTTTTGTCGATGATTTCTTCATGGGGACATACGCCCGTAAGACTGAGTGTTACACTTATATTCGTGCCCAATCCGCGATGCAGTGATGGTGAAGGAGGGTGTACGGCGAATGGTCACCGGCAGAGGAGTTGATGTGATACCCTAAGATTATTGACGACCACAGATGTCTGCCAGTGTAACTTACACATGACGACTAGTTGATCCTTTGAACAGAGTAGCGAAGATTCGGCAGCATATCGATGTTACAGGAAGATAGGCTTATTTTTAGCGCCTAACTATATTAATCCGCAATCGTTCAGCTCTTGATCTGTGTTTCTATCTCACAAAACCTTCACAAACACTACTACTCTTATCTTGAAAACACCAGTATGAAACTGCTCGACAAAGCCAAGTCAGACATTCACAACGATGTCACTTGGAATCGAGCAGCTCGACTAAGTGTCAAAGGAGCTAAAGCTTTACCCTCTGGAACTGTCCAATATCTCAGTGACAAGGTCCCCATCGTCGGCTGGTTGCCCAAGTATAATCCACGATGGATCGTGAATGATCTTATTGCTGGACTTACCCTGGGTCTCATGTTGATTCCTCAAGGTCTGTCTTATGCTAAGATTGCCGATATCCCTGTTGAGTATGGCTTGATGTCAAGTTGGCTTCCTGCCGTGATCTATGCTGTCATGGGATCTACCAAAGGTGAGTCGTCGATGAATGCTTTCAGTTTGGAATGCATATCTTACAATATCTAGATGTTTCAACTGGTCCAACTTCACTCATCGGCCTCCTCACGTCCGAAAACGTGCACGCCCTTCAAGATCGATGGACTCCATCTGAGATTGCCTCAGCAACAGCCTTCATGATGGGAGTATATGGCCTCATCCTCGGCTTCCTCAAACTCGGTTTCCTCCTCGAATTTATATCTCTACCTGTGCTCAGTGGTTTCATCACTGCTATTGCCATCACCATCATCCTTAACCAGATGGACTCACTGCTCGGTGAAGCCAACGTCGGCGATGGTGCAGCTACGCAGATCCATGATATATTCAATGAGCTTCCCAACGCCAACGGCTGGGCATGTCTCATTGGATTCACTGGAATCTTGTTCCTCACCATTCTTGAGAAGTCGGGAAAGAGGTGGAGTAAGGACAACAAAATCATCTGGCTTCTGTCGACAACAAGAGCATTCCTGACTCTGGTTCTCTTCACCGGTGTCAGTTATGCTGTGAACAAGAACCGAGACCCAGACAATTTCCTCTTTGCTGTCGTAAAGGTTCAGTCTAAAGGTCAACAGGCCCCGTCAATGCCCAAGACGGATCTTATCCCTGAAGTCGCTGCCCGCAGTATTGCTGTCTTTATCGGTTCTGCTGTTGAGCACTTGGCTATCGCGCGAGCCTTTGCTGTCAAGAACCACTACACTTCTGATCAAAGTCAAGAACTTTGCTACCTGGGTGTCACCAACTTCTTCAACAGCTTCTTCCATGCAATGGGTGTTGGTGGCGCCATGTCCCGAACAGCTGTCAACTCATCCTGCAACGTCAAGTCCCCCCTCTCCGGTGTCGTGACTATGGCTGTTGTTCTTGTCTGTGTCTACGAACTGGTTGGTACGCTGTACTGGATTCCCAAGGCGACACTAGCTGCTATCATTATATGTGCTGTTTGGGGTCTTATCTCGCCCCCTTCGACCTTTTATCGCTACTGGAAGACCTCTTTGGCCGACTTTATCGCTTCAATGCTTGCACTCTGGGTTACTCTCTTTCACTCAAGTGAGGTCGGTATTGGGTGCGCTGTCGGTTTCAACATTGTGTACATCCTACTTCGTCAAGTCTTTACCAAGATTTCATCCACCGGGTCCGATGTTGAGTCAAGTCGGTCCAACTGGCCTGGTCACAACCGCTTGTCCTCTACTACCATTCCTGAAGACACCAGGATCTTTACTTTCAATGAGTCTCTCATCTTTCCCAACGCCTTTGCCAATACTACAAAGGTTCTTGATGAGATCCAAACTTTCCATGCACCTTATTACAGCGGAAGTCATGGACCCGAGACAGAGCGCAACTGGTCTGTTGTCGGCGAGAAGAGGATCGCTCGTCTACGGAAGCAAGCCAATGTAGGCGATGCTTCAACACTCCCAGGTATCGGCCTAGTCGTCTTGGATTTCTCACGCGTCAACATGTTGGATACCACTGCTGTTACCTACCTCAAGAATTTGGTTGCAAACATTAAGAGTTACGGTGGGCAGGACACTGAGATCAGGTTCGCTAACATGAATGCCGTCTGTCGTGAACGTGTTAGCCGCGCAAACTGGCGCATCATTGAGGTTGGCTCTGATGATGAGTATAATGGTGATGATAATGCTATTTATTTGTACTGGGATGCGCAAGCTGCCGTGTCAGCACCAAGGAGGAGAGGTTCTGTATTGAGTGATGATAAGGGGCGTATCGTGCATGAGGAGAAAATTGAAGCCTGAGATCCTCAACTCGTATTACATAACGACTAGGTAGCTTTCATGATTGGTGTTTGGAGTTTTTCTCAGTCATACGACTCTTGCTCAATAACTAGTACAATACTATTCTATCGTTAAACTCTTGTCGTCTGACTTACCGGTGAACGAGTGTAGACCTAACCAGACTGTACGTAATAGAGCATCAGATGTCATCCATCTGCATCAATAATCTCCCGTTCAATAGGCCCATTATCCAAGCTTACCTAGTGGCGCGATAATCGACTTATCAGTCCTATCACATCCGATACCCTGCACAAGCTAATGAGCCGCATGCATTCTTTACGTAAGATCGAAAGAAAAGTTCTAGAATGTCATGATAAGATCTCTTTATCTTTGTGCCACGTGGGAATAGACTCGTCTCCTACAGCCTCAAATACAGCCCCTTCATGCTATTCTCATTTACATATTGATAGCTTCTTATAGGAGCCCTTTTGAACGGATGCATAGCATATGTGCACTTAATGGAAGCATTTTCGTTGGTCTTGAAGCAGCTAATCTTCTGATCATCCATGCTTTTGCATCTTGACTTTCGACGATCCTAGCTCCGGACTTTTTCTCCATATGACGTTGTATCGTGAAGTTCTATACGAGACTGCGAGTGGAAACAATCAGGATTCAGGTGCTTTGGTTTTGGAGAATACGAGCCTGGAATGCAAAGTCCGCATAGAAGCGGAGATCCGAGCTGCAGGTTCATGGCCCGGACCTTGATTTATCGCAAGTGCCGAAGCCGCTTAAATGTAACATCAGGGTATTTATCCCAGCGACGACAATTCTCTTTACCTACGATTATCGATCTGCTCGGTCCGGATTATCCGGCTAATATTTACCAATTCTCATGGCATGAAGATACCACGATAATTGGTGCAGTTCCCATCATTTCGAAGGTTTCAAGTGGCTTCTGACGTCAGAAAACTCCAAAAACCTTGTTGGACCCTTTGATCCGAATGTCATCATCTGACATTTCCCCATCCCAATCATCTGATGAATACGAGAAGACTTCAACACGATCATTCAAAACTCAATGCCACACCAGCCAATTGAAACGCTTTCAACCCCTCCATCAAGTTTGAACACGATCTATTTGGGGATAATTATACTGGATTCGGTTAGTAACACTCAAATGATTATCATGGCGCGAACTCTGGATTTTTCTCGTGTCAGAGCGTTGCGGATCGGTCCGTTACATCCACATACCGTTTTGAGGAATCAGAGCATGGTTGATGTCTGATCAGAGGCTTGTAGCCCAGTTGCGGGGAAGGCTTATGGCTTTTGAACACGAACTTTGTGACCGGATAGCCCGGCTCTCGGAGGAGGAGAGACGGATGGAAAAGGATAAATAGTGAGAGAGAGGTGCACTTCAATCTCAGCTTCATCCATCCTTCCAAGCATCCATCCACGATAATAAATTAATATCATCCAAAATGCAGCTGACCAACCTCTTTTACCTTGCCGCCGCTCTGACCTCTGTGTCAGCGACAACTGGTCCGTCCACCATTAAACCTGCTCAATAAAACCATCTAATGTTTCATAGTCTCTTACGATGCCGGCTACGGTCAATCAAACCGCGCCCTCACAGCCGTCGCCTGCTCCGACGGCAAGAACGGTCTCATCACCAAGCACGGATGGAAGACTCAAGGCCAAATTCCCAAGTTTCCATACATTGGCGGCGCTCAAGCAGTCGCTGGCTGGAACTCTCCCAACTGCGGTACTTGCTGGAAGCTCACCTACAAGGGCAAGAGCATTAATATCTTGGCCATTGATCATACTGATGCGGGATTCAATATTTCACCTGCTGCCATGAATGCGCTTACTGGTGGCAAGGCTGTTGAGCTTGGAAGGGTTGATGCCACGAGTGTTCAGGTACCTGTTAAGAACTGCGGTCTCTAGAGGGCTTCAAGGGGATGGAAATAATTTGTGAGCGGTGTCGTCGATGGCGGTTTGATGGGCGATAATCATGATTGGATACAGTTTATGAGTCTTTGATGTAATGATAATTCTTAGTTGAATATTATTCTCCTATGCACTCTATCGTTGCGTAAAGAACCTGAATCAATCGTGCCATATATGTACCATGACGCAAGGGGCGGTTTGAAAAAGGTTTCAACTAATTAACCTAATTGACTTGCTTCTTGCATAAAGTTTGCAGCGCTGTGAGAACCGACTATGACGTGTTAGCAAACATCACAATTGACTATTTGCCAAACAACAGCCGAACCGTTTCATGCGTTATCTCATCGTCAAAACATATTGAATTATTTCTAATTTGCTGACTAGTATGACTTTAGTATCGAGTTTGTTACTTTGGCTTTTGCGCTTGGATATATGTCATGATAATATAGGCACTTCGTTGTTTCAGGTTTATGTCATGCATATAAACACGTCAGAGCAAAAGAATATGACCACGTCATTCAAAGTAAACTTTGAAGTAATTAAAGCGAAAGCTAATGCGCTGTAAGACTTATGTTCATTTGATATGTTTCCTTGGCTTAGTTTGTGTAATAGAGTAGTTTTGTTTCGTCATATCGAAAACATGGCACGGACATCCGTTCGGTTGCAGTATTCCGATGTTCCATTCGATGCATGACGAGAAAGGGTGAGCCATGCAAGATTGAAACAAAAGACCCGTTGACCCTTGTTTTTGAGTGTTGGGTTGCAATGTTGAGCAGCTGGATGGAGCCTTATGGAGATGTTGAGGCCCATGACTGCTATCAATTTTTAGCACGGCAGTTCAAAAGCATAGGTTATCGTCCAATGACACATAAATATATTCTATTCTATTACATCATAAATAAATAATTCAAAAATTCTCACCTAATGCTGGTGTCGTAGCCCAGGAGCACTATTCCCTCACTACAGTCCCATCAATCTCACACCGTATTATTATGCATATTTGCTGACAACCTTGTAATAGTCAAGCCACATCCTGAGCTAAAATCGTTTCTTTTTCATTGAATATCGGATACATCGGACGAGATACTGCCAAGTTAGGAAGCTGACATACAGATCCATCACCTGAAACAACCAATAACCATATCCCAATGACGTTATTCACCAACTCCCGTCCATAAACTCATTTAAATATGCATTCATCGCAACATCCCTGCAGACCAATAAGCCACATGCCCCCGTCACACGCTGAAACAGCACTTGCCCGGAAATAGCCTCGGTTACAACCCGATACTCATCCTCCCACTGAACTTTGCAGAGAATGCAAGTCACGACCCCAGGCTTGGCATGCAGATCAAGATTAGTTTGTTTTCCCATGTTACACTGAGCGCCTCCTCTGACCAGTTGAGGCGGTGCCCTGACTGCTGCATAATTTTGAAGGGCTGACCTAGCGAGATGATGGGTCATGCTGTTGACTTGTCATGCGCTGGCACGACTCACATCGTTCGGGGAGTGTCGGCTTAATGCCGACGATAATGCTGTTGGTTGTAGTGCAGAGGAATAAAACTCATATAAATACGGGAGAAAGGTTCTGGGAATTTCTTGCTATTGTATTGATCCTATCTGTCTGATTCTCTGCTCACAACAGCAGCTCTTTTTGTATATATATCATGCGCTTCACAATAACGATTAGCTTGCTAGGCGCGACCCTCTTGGCATCTCTTGCAAGTGCACAACTTGCCCCTGCTCCCCAAGGCTGGCCAAAGTTCTGGTACAAAGGACATGTTACCGACAAAGCCACTTTCAAGTACAACCCGACAAATGAGTTCATCTTTCCCAGTGTCTTCCATGCAGGAAAATATCTAGATAAACCCCTAGGAGAATGGTATCTTTACTACGCACCACATGAAAACCCTGGCGGTATCTCCTTCGTATACGCAGACAGTCTTGAAGGACCTTGGAAAGAGTATGAGAACAACCCAGTCATCGCCAACAAATGGGGTGGTCACTACTCAGTCCCTCATGTTTCCAGTCCAGACGCAACTTGGAACTCTGACGCTGGAAAAATGTTTCTCTACTTCCACGGCGACAACACTCAAACTCGCTGGGCAGAGTCAAGTAACGGCGTTGATTTCGAATATGGTGGTGTAGCAGTCAACACCAAAATGGCCGGTCCCAACACCACAGAATCAAGCTATGCTCGTGTCTTTGACCATCCCAACCCAGCATCAAAGTACAAGTACGCAATGTTCTACATGGTCAACGAAAAAGACAATAGACGCAAAATCCGCCTCGCTGAATCTGTCGACGGTCGTAAATGGGCTGTTGATCCAGATTATGTCGTTCAACCTGGTGGACCGGAGGGTACAGATCTCTCGGGCTCGAATTATTGGACCTGGAATGGCCAGGCATATATCATCTACCACGGCTCTACAGATAAGCTCTATGCGAGAACTATTGATCAGACGTTACGGGATGTTGGCGCTGAGCCTATTGTGCTGTATCAAGCTAGAGGGAAGGGAGAAGATGTCGGACGTGCTGCGGCGCCGGATATTGTGAGCAGTGGAGGTAATACGTATTTGTTTTATGAACACGGGCCTCGGTTGAAAGCAACAATTTCTTGGGCCAAGATGCAGAAGCAATGATGAAGATGAGCTGACGAAATTCGTTGACGACTGGTCGTTCTTGTAATATTCGCTTAACTGATGGTAGTGATAATCTTTCATCTTGTCAATCAATAACCTTTTAATCCTCAGTGGCTTAATAATCCCCAAGCCATTTTTATTTGATCTTTGTGGCTGCAATAGTCTTGCTTGATGCACCAGGTTTCGTGTAACTACTATCAAGCAATAATGAATTTTCACTGGCATGCATAAACTGATAGTTCAGTTATGCTGCAACTTATGCGTAAAACGAGTTCCTCACAAAATCCTTCGCACATTCACAGTGACGAATGCCGAATCTCAGCTAGATTATATAGAATCATAGGATATTATAAATACAAGTTTTTATTTAGTCCGTCATCTTTAGTCCTACTTATCATCCTCCCGGCTACATTGACTCTTTTGACCTTTGAACCCTCAACTTCTCTTGATACTCCTCCTGCTGTTCTCTTCTCTTTACTCTCTTAGCTTCTCCCTTCTCCATATTTTCCATCAACAGTCTCGCCTCCTCCTTTATCTCCTCCAAGGTCTTTGGCGGCTCAGGTGGTAGATCCGGGTTTCTCCATCGAAAAGGCACATGCTGTTGAAACAGGGACGCGTAAATCGGCAACCATCTTATACTCCCATCGTTGGGCGAATCCGTGCCGGGGAAGATGACCCAAGGCATCATCTCCCATGTCGAGTCCAGATCGATTTCATCTCTCGTTGCTTGAACATTGTACAGCGGCGCCGGGGGATTTATCTTCAAATATGAGACATTGTTGTCTCTGCCGCTTCGCCATTTTTGGTACACTTTCTCGGCCTCGGCTGCCTCTTCAGGGTTCAAATCTAGAGGCGAGTCGTCCTCGATCAAAGGCGGCAGACGGTCTGTAGCGAATCCGGGCTCCCACTGCTGGACCTTCGACATCTTTTCCAATTTATCCCAGTGATCTGTCAGGTTCTTTGACCTCTGCATGATATCAAAAGGCTCTTCTGGAATTGGATCTCGTGATCCTCCTCTTTGGGAAATTCCCCGGAGAAGCGAATGGACATGGATCTCTTCTAGGACCAGTGGCGTCATGTCACGACGCGTTTCGAGGCTACGCAAGAGCTTAGAGCATAGCTCATAGGCATCTCCGGGCAGTGAGGTAGGGTAGAGAGTATATCGTAGCTTTGCCTCGATGTAGCATACCTCCCGGAAGGTCTGGACGGAAGCGTTGTCGTCTGGTAGGTCTTTGAAAGGATTGAAGAATTCGCAGACTTCCCTGCTTCCAAGCGTGGTTCCCATTGTTTATCGGCTTCAATAGCAACGATCAGGTTCTTAAGATATAATAATTTGATAGATAGTTAGAGTTTAATCTCAGCGAGATATCGGCCATTAAATAAAAATAATTAAAAAAAAACCAACAGAGTCAGGGCTTAGGCAGAAACTGCTGCCTAGGCCATAGGTATCAAGAGAGGAGAATTTATCGCGTGATTCTCAACTTTTTAATGAGCTAAGCTCCACTTGATGCACGGAATTTTCAGAATACCCACCTAAATGTCTTGGCCTTTCTTTCTTCAGTTGGAAACACTAACTAAATTGAGATTTTGAAAGATAGCGCGAATGAAGATAGTAGAAACCAGTTTCTACTCCACTACATCAAACAATTTTTTATAACAGGCTCGAATATTGAAACTAGTAACTCCTCTAGCAAAATGTCATGCTATTTAAAGCCTACTTGAGGTCTCTCATCGGAATATCTTCAACATTGACCTCCACATTCACTTGGCGTCGCACATGTATCTGGGTCCTTTTGTCTTTCCTCTGAGCTGCCCCACCAGGTCCATCAGGATATAAGCCATCCGTTGAACCCTGAAGGCTCCCAGTATCATCAAGGCGCTCAAAGGAACCGTCCATGCCATCTCCTCTATGTATAGTCGTGATGACACCTCCACGAGTGGATTTGTGTCCAATGGTAACCAGTGTGTTGAAGGTTTTCCTATCATCTGTCTTCCCTGAGCCTGTGTCTTTCTTCACACTTGTCATGACACCGCTTAACATGCGTTTCAAAAGTGGTGCACAAGGTGGCAGGCAAGCTGCAATGATGGCAAGGCATATCTCGATGGAAGAGGCTGCGTGGCCGAAGATGAGAGTCTGAGTGATGTTGTGTGTGGTTGGGTATAGAAGAAAGAGAATAAGGCGCGCAAGAGAGGCAAGTACAACACTTGGAGATAAATATGTTAGTATTATACGTACAAATGAATTCTGGCCAACAGTTTGATACATACCTGCCACCCAGCAAGAATATGGTAGTGATAGCCCATTTTTTATCTCTGCCCATCTGTAATTTCCAGATCTCACGAACTGGAAGTACAACCGTGGCTACGTCAAAAATAATATTGGGAATTGTAAGTCCAACATAAAATTTGGCGCTGTTGATGCATTTGCTTGGTACAGACGTATCCCAATAGCCGCGGACCGGTTTGCAGGCAAAGACTGTAATGACGAGTTAGCCAGGACTGAAATAGCCAAGATGTCTTGAATTGAAGCACGGGAAGGCAAAGAAATTAAGGTGACTTACTGCTAACTAATACTGTGGCAATTCCCCATCCGGTCATCATTGAAACCATTACCCAAGTCGAATAACGAAGTAGGCGAGATGTCGAGAAGATTCGATAATACATGGCAAGGACTGCGATTTTGGATAATGGACATGCTATGCCATACGAGCACTCGATTGCAATGATGGACTGGGGCTAGACTATTAGATACCCGAAATAATAATAGGAGGAAAAATTATGGGTTTGGGTCATCAAGACGTACCTTTAGGGAGTTGGCAGCGCCGCCAGGATACCTGGCTGCAACTTTAGTTATATCTTGTCCATAGCCAAAATATGCAGCTTGAAGATTCTTTCAGCGTCGCGTAATTAAATCAGAACAATAGCACAGGGAAACTTACCGATCCCTTCAACAATAAGAAAGACATGATTCGCCGCCTTTCTAGTTAGCGATAAGGTACGTCAAACACAAAATATCAGGGTGTGCCTACCAGAGCGGCTATGGAAACAAATTCGTCCACACTCCAGTCATTCTTGGTAACGCATCGTGAGGCATATAAACGTAAGCCAACCAAGATGGTCGCAATGCCACTGAATACTGCGTGCGGGATGATCAGAATGTTTGAAAGGTTGGCATCGGTGTGGTAACCACGATCGGCCATGTTTTATAGATTAAAAGCGTCGCTTGTCAAAAATTGGGTTCCAAGTTTCTTGACCATACATCTTCCATATATGTTATTTCAAGTCTTTTAACTTTGTTCTTGGGCTTGATTAACATCTGATCCTTATGACTCTTATTCTTTTAACATACGTATATATGTTACCGCACAGGCCGCGACTTTTGCGGTCGGTTTGTGTCCGACGACGCAACGAGTCATGACTGGGGCGCTCTCCCGATAACACTAAAAACAAAGAATCGTGTCGAGGGTCTCGTAAAAGATCCCGGTGGAGGTTTGGTGCGGGTTTTCCCGGGCCGGAGCCCGGTAAGGCTGATCTGCCTAGCTAAATCTGGTTGATTTCAGTTATTGTTGGTGGTATGATACAAGGTTTAGTAGAAATAAGCTTCAGACTATGTAGCATTGGGTAAATATTTTTATTGTGGCTTGCATATTGATTGATTTGTGTCAACGGGCAAGTTCCTCAGCCTTCGGTCAGAAGGGAGGTACAAGACCTCAAGCAGGGGTATTAGGAGCACCTTTGGCTTTGACATGCACACCCTGAGCTGACATTAGCGGGCTAGATAAAGAAAACTGTGATAAAGCTTGTAATGAATGACATTCTTTAGGTATCATCTTCCAGATCACCAGATCCAAATGCTATTATTTCAGGGATAATGATTATACTATACTTGCAATATAATTAACAATGCTTTTACATTGAGCACAACTTTAATCTGCAATCTTAATAATTGTTATAGAAGGCTGCTTTATTGGGCTTTTCTCAACGTGCCACTATGCTGATGTAGCTAATTCTCAATAGATGGCAGTACCAGACCTTGAGGGTCTAGACCTGAAGATAACGCCATGGCATGTTTTTTTGGCATTTAGTGGCTGACAAACGAGTGATATTCCCGCTCGGATAAAAGGATCGCTGATTGTCGTTGATAGAAGCCGCATGATATGACAAACTCATTAGAGAGATGTTTGGATCTAAAACTGTATTAATCATTAGCAGATATGTCCTTGAATACCGTTATTGCCTAGGTCAGCTGAAAAGCAACAGACTACACTTGCGGTTCGTTGTAACACCAGATCATGTTATCAGCAGCTTACCCTGTAGCCACATTCACAAGGAAGCAATATGTTATCGGCATGGAACTGATAGCCATGCGTTCAGACGCTCATAGACTCCGGCACATTCTGTATTTACTCCCTCTATAAATACTCGCATCCGAGATGAAATATGCCAACACCTCGGGGCATTACTTCGCGTAACAGTATAAAATCTGTATTTTTACCTACTTATTTGTTGAAGCACCTATTATTAGTTGAGCCCCAATTCTACACACTTATCAACTCTACTAATACAGAGATCGGTACCGGAACAATACTCATTTCCGTGGTCGATCTTGTCAACTATACTGAAGTCTCAGGATCGTTGAAGGGATTTGTCGAGGTTGGTGGCCCACTTATAAAGCTTCCCCTGACTACCCCGGTAAGCTATTCATAGCTCGTCAATTCCAGGTACCTGGCTCATATTCCTGAAGCAGTCCACTATGAGGGTCTTCTTAGCTCAAGAGCTTTGTCGTGATCATTTGCGTCATAATTGTCATCCACGATTTTAGAGAGTATGGCTCTTGTTTGTTATGATGCGCGTCTGCCATCTCACGTTGGGCCGCAAGCTATCCACTTCACCAGCTGTCCATCTCCAATTGGTTGTACTCTTCTCGCTAAACCTCATCAAACCAATCACATTCACCTCCTGGATAAGCCGTATCCATCTTCAGTTACCGCCTTTTCTACGACTCTTCCAAACCCATCGTCTTCCCTCTCTAACCGACAACTTCTCTCTCACATCATGGGCCTCGACGAATTCTTCACCAAAGCAGTCCGCGACAGAAAATTCCAACAGGCAGCCCTTGAAGTGGCAAGCAGCTGTGCCTCTGCAACACCCGTCATAAAAATCGTACAGGCTGCCAACAAGATCTCCAAGGTCGGAGATGTTATTCAACATGCAAACGACTTTCTTTCTAGCGCGTCGCAGACCATGAAGGGCGCGCAGAGCATTCTGCCGCAGATGCACATCATGGGTCAATCGCTGGTCGATAGTACGAGATTGTTTCACCAGTTTAGTATTGTCGCTACGACGTTGGGTATGGGCGCCAATGTCATCCAGACGTATCAGGGCGTTCAGGCCTTGAACCTTATTGCGACAAAGCTCGGCGAGATCTCGACTAGTCTTGAGGCTCAGGCGGCGCTGACGGCTCAGCGAGACTTTCCGCAATATGTTTTCGATATGATTCGGGAACGATTGAGTCAATCGAGTGTCGACACCGAACGCGATCACTGGTTCTTTCTTTATCATCCTGATACTGATTGGTATCCCAAGTTCTTCCATCTCGTCGAGGAGAAGCCACTGAGTCCTCGATTCTGCGGATACACCAACCAACTCGACACCGTTTTCATGTTCATGCTCGCAGCTCGAGAGCGCATCACAAAACGAGAAATGTCAAAAGCACGACGAAAACAGTTCTGTCGACCCGTTCAGCTTCATCTTATCGTGCCAGCCTACCAAACCATTCTCATTCCCGAGCCAATCCGAATCCCCGAAGAGATTGGCGACTTCGTCATCGAAGGACGGATCAACAGCAACAGACCCTTCGTATGGCTCAATCTCCCCGATGAACAACAGCACTATACTTTCGACGTTGGAATGTGGAGTTCTCCGCCACCTGGTATATGGGAAAAGACTCTGGCGTGGATGGGTCTGTCTGACAAGCCCAAGATCTCCGATACACCCCGAGTTCTCGGTGTTGGCGAGAAGATTGAGATGATTGAGGACGAAAAGAGAGAGATGACTATCCAGACCATCGAAGAAGATGGTTCTATGGAGGTTGTTAAACGAGCTGCTACAGAGTCAACACTTGATTTGGCAGCGGTGAACAAGCATCGGTCGATGCCGTTGCATGAAGGTCGACGACGTCGCCGATCGCGAAGAACTGAATCTATTGCATGAACTTGACAGGATATGAATACTTTTTCATTTAAAGGGCGTTTTGGGTATGGCGTTAGACGGATGATACAGATACAATATCAAAGAGGAACGAACATACATGGGATCATGAACACTAGATTGTCAGATGATAGAGCTCAGCACAGTTTGCATAGCGAGACGCTTACGAATAGAGAATTTTGGAACGTCGGTGATATCAAGAAACGGCCTAAAGATGGGTGCAAGTCTAAGACAATGGAGCGGCTGATCTGCTTCCTCCAATCCACCAAGATCCCAAACCGATTTAATCTCATAGGGCTGGACAGAACTTTATATTCGGGTTCACAGTCACGTAGAGTGTTATGATATAGGACGTTAGACTGCTGCCTAAAAACAAGGGCACCTGTTACTAGATGACAGAGGAATAGGGCACTATAAGCTTCTCAACATAGAGCTTTCTGATCAGAGGACTTGAGAGGTGCTGAATTCAATTATTGTCCCCAAGCATTAAGTTTTTCTTTTATCCTCAACTGCTGCCTTCGATACAGGTTATCCGAGCCTCAAATATCCCAGAAAGCTATTTCAGGGTCTGAATGTTGGCGCGCAATGCACCCTGACGTCAAAAATACAATCTCGTTGGTCTGTAAACGCCAAGCTGGGCTCAGCTGACCCCGTGCCAGATGCTGCTGCCTCACCTGGAGTCTGTAATGAAGGTTGAGCCGCCAAAGGAAGATATCAAGTCCTGGGTTCTCCTTATAGACCATTGCGCAAGATACATGATTGACATTGGCAAGTATAAAGATGCAGAAGAATTAAGCAAGCAAGCTGCGGAGGTGGGTAAAATAAACCTTGGTGAGAAGGATACCGCGGTACTAGTGTGCCTGAGCAACTTGGCCTGGGCCTACAGCCGGCAAGAAAGGTTCACAGAAGCGGAACTTATCTTTCTGCAGGTGTTGAGCTTAGAAAAGGAGGTGTATGGTGGGGAGCATATTAATACACTTTCCACGATGTACAATCTTGCACATACGTATCTAGGGCAGCGTCGAGAGGTTGAGGCTGAGGAGATTCTGGTTCGAATAGTGGAAATTACAGAGAAGGTACTGGGCGACAAGCATCGTGACACCATGGTCACAAAAGCTGCCTTGATGAAGACATATATGCAGCAATGCCGTTATGAGAAGGCCGAAGACCTAGGCCTACAGCTCATGGAAGCAAAAAAAAGAGGGTTGGGCCCCGAGCACCCAGATACACTGATCTCAATTCACGACTTGGGCTGCCTTAACTGGCTACAGGGCCGATTTCATGAAGCGAATGAGTTTCTAACGCAAGTCATGGATACAAGTAAAAGGGTATTGGGGGAACAACACCCTACGACGTTGGGCACAGCATATGGTCGTGCGAAAGTATTGAAGGATATGGATCAACATGAGAATTCTATGTCGCTGATGCGATATTGCGCAGATGGCTGCATGGAAGTTCTTGGTCCTGAGCATCCACAAACATTGAAGGCAGCGAGTGCTCTTGCTCGGTGGGAGGAGGAGGCAAGTGGCATGTCAGAACAGTAATTTGTACGAGTATCTTTTGTAAATTGATATCCACGTAATTATTCTCTGAAGCAGCCGGGGACCTCAAACCCTAATTCCGAAGTCCTGGTGACATTCTATGCCCCTTGGCAGACATGCCTTTCATATTTGTCGTTCTGCAATCTAGGCGTACGCCACCAGCTCCATTAAGGGGCCATCCATACGAAGCAAAGGTATGCTAAGTCGGTACAAACAGCGCAAGCTAATGGTTATCATCCCACACAATTTCGTCAAGTTAGCAACGCCCAACTCCATGTTACATGAACCTTAAACACAGCCTCACAGGGCTGAGCGAAATCTCCACTTCCTCCCAAAAAGATCAAGGAGGCCTCCAGAAATAGAAAGGCATGTCTGTCAGCGGCAACCATTGGTTCCAAGGACCGATCTAAAGACAGCTGAGAAGTGTTCTTCGGTATGATGATATCATCATTTCAAAAAACACCACCAATGTCTACGCCTACTGCGTACAGATGTCCAATGACCAGTCCCCAGGAATAAGCCTGGTTAGCTCGCGCTTCCACTAACACTAACGCTTGTACTGAGTTAGCGTAGGATCGACAGGGAACAGGCAATCTGATCCTCTGAAGCAAAAGAACCAGCAACGGAGCCTCCAATATGGCTAAATGATCATTTGAGGGACGTAAGCGAACCTCTTGGAATATAAATCGCCGTTTCAGAGCCATTCCTTCAAATAAATCCCCGCTTACACTGGTGCATTGCTAAGCGGTCAGAGCTTACTTTGACTGGGATATTGCAATAGCTTAAAACACTCCGACGGGACGTCTCAGCCCTATCCTTGGTTTTCCTTTTCCTCAATTCATTGACTGCATCGTTTACAACATGTCGTTTCTAAATAAGTTCAAAAAAGAATTTGAAGGGCTCAATTTGGGCGAGCGCCTTAATCCGCAGCAGGGAGGTAAGGCATTGCACGTTGCAGCTCACCATTGACTTCCAGCGGCTAACTAAAACATTGTAGCGCCTCAAGGCACTGAACAGAGCTACCAGTCTTACAATAATAATCCGTACCAAAATTATCAGCAAGGACATCAAAGTTATCAGGCGCCTGGACAACCTCCTTACCCAGGAAAGAATCAACAGAATGCCGGGTATCAATCATACAATGCACAACCGCATCAGCCATATCCAGATCAGCAGCCATACTCGAGTCATCAATCTCACAGCCCACAGCCACCGCCATACAATTCTTTTCAGCCTCCTCAGCAGCCGCAGCATCAACAATGGGCAACGTCGCCAGCTCCTCCAGGCCAACATGTTCAATCGCCCCCTTCAGCCCATGCACCATATGGCGCTCCTCCATCACCAAGTAGTCATACAACACAATCGCCACCAGCTATAGTGACGCCTTACACTACCCCTCCTAGCAATATTGGTCCTCCAAGTCCTGCGCCTCCTCGCTGGGTTCCCTACTGGTCTGAACAATCTCAACAATGGTACTACGTCGAAACTTCAGGTAGAACCTCGTGGCAGCTTCCATCTGATCTACCGCCACTTCCAGGCATGCCAGCTTACCCAGGCAGCTTGAACTTTCATAACAGAGGCCACGAGGGCCAAAGTTTGACGCATCCTCCACAGCCACAGTACGCTAACCCACAAGATTCACGACCGAGCTTGCCAGAGAAGGAAAAGAAGTCTTCTTCTTTTCTCGCTGCAGCTGGTGGCTTTGCTGCTGGCGGTGCAGCTGGATTTTTTGTCAAAGAACGTATTGGTGAGTTGGTTTATCTAATCATGGAATTGATACTGATTACGGCGCAGATAAGCACAAGGCAAAGAAACATGGCCGCACGGCAGAAGATTTCTCCGACTTCGCCGATTTTCCAGCCTGGGAAGTCGGCCTGGAATGCAATATCTGCGATCAGGTAATCAGCGGTCCCTACGCACACTGCAAGAAGTGTGATGGAGGTGACTACGATATTTGCCGAGATTGTCTTGCCCAAGGACAAGTCTGTGATGGCAAAGGGAAGCATAACTTGGTCAAGGTGTATCCCAAGTATTACTGCGATATCTGCAACTTATTGATCAAGGGCGGCTTTTACTACTGCGGTACGTGTAATGACGGGGATTGGGATACGTGTCAGAAGTGCTTTGATGCAGGACATACGTGTCGTGGACCGGAGAGGGGTGAGAGGCATAATTTGACGCATCTCTACATGCCTGAGCCGAAGTTTAGAAAGGGAAAAGGGAATTACGACTCGAGTAGTTCGGATTCAGATTAGAAATGCCTTGAAAGATCAGATGTTTTATAAGGTATTAGAAACCCAGAGATAGTTGGATAGACTTGTAATTCACATAACAGGGGTTGAAAGGACTGGAATCGTCTGCAGGATCATCTTAATTCAGGTTCTGTATAGCGTCTATACCCCAATAATTACTAAGTCTTTAAGTAATACGCTATTGGAACAGGAAACATCAATAGAGACTTTATATGGAGAAAGAACCTAGGCTTATTTTCCCTTTTGATACTTATTACAAAAAAGAAAAAAGGGTAGGCCAAAAGGCTTCCCTCTGTAATCTTATTAGTTCGGACCACAGGTTAGTCTTTTGAAGCCCTGACACTCATTTACAATACGCCTGACTTCATAATGGTAGGATTAGAGTTCATTGTAAATCTACAAGTTATTATCATTACTTGTTATTCCCCCGCTACTCTGGTTATCAAATTTAGGATAGCCAAAATTGTATTGGATCTGTCTTTCTAACGTGAAAATAAGAGTATAGAGTGGTTTGAAGTAGTGTTTTATCGGAGAGCCGCTCTGAATCGGATAGACAGGGTCCTGTTCTTGCGACGACTTCGGTCCCAGAAACGATCTGCTGTGTGTATCTGTGTTTGAGAGAGCCCTGTCATGTCGATATAAGCCCAGGGGTTCCATCGATTAGCACACTCCGCCTTGATGTTAGAGAAGACTGAATGAGTCGAAGAATCTTTTACATGTTTATCTAGAAAGTGTCTAATCTCCGCCTGGGTTTCCATTTGCTGCAGCTCGTGAAAGAACTGCAACCCTTTACAAAGTGCAGCCTCGACAGCTTGGCCCAAGCGATCTCCCGATTGAGTCAAATGGTAGGGCTGACCAAGACCACCTGTGGCTTCCACGTAGGATGGCAAAGAGTTTGACTGGTCATCTTTTCCATCAATTTGAAGATGAAAGCGATAGAAGTCCCAGAGGTAGTAGAAAATGCTATAGAACCGGGAGATATTCTTTTCGGGACCGTCATAATCCTCAAAGAACCTTTGTCGTAGCCCAGAGTCTTTCTCAAACAGAACCCCATTGCCAAAGAAGAAGGCTGTGCAATAAGCTTCGAATAAGCAGATAGCATCTAGGAACCTCTTCTTCTCAGTTGCAGAGAGCACCAACTCTTGACCTCTATGAAGGGTATTTGAAAGGTTCCAAGCGCGGTATGAGTAGCTCATCATGAGGCCTTCAGCTTCGACTAGAATCTCTGAGATGAATCCGAATGCTCGAAGACTGTACGAAGGGTGCAGCATGGGTCCTTTAAAAGAGCCTTTGAAAGTTCTCTCGATAGCTGCCTTGTTACTGTCCTCCAGCAGCCTAGTATAGTCAAACTTCCACTGGGAGCGTATGCTTCGAAGTCGTGCTGCCATCAGACAATTGATGGGCATATCTCCGCCAAAGCGGAACCTCATGTCCTTGACGACGCCTCCGAGAATTGAAAGACGGTTGGCACAAAAGGGCACAAGGAAAACCGATGATGTTAGAACAAGAGCCATGAGGTCCCGAGGGTCGGTACAGAATGACAAAATTCTCCTGCGGGCCTCAAAGGGCAGTATCGAGATACTGGATCTATCAGGCCCCAAGCCCTTGGGCGGACGCTCAAAGGGGGTGTACGTTGTCTCATTGCCGGAAGAACTTTCGGCCAGAGGGACATCGGAAGGGTCGACCAGAGCTCTGGTCGGTTGGCGTGTGGACAAGAAGCTGTTGGTGTTAAGGAAGCCCCAAGAGGGAGATTGATGAGTGGGTGTATCAGTACCCAGAGGAGAAGTAAGTGGAGTGGGATATGGATAAGAAATTTCGAAAAGTCCCTCTTCAACCATTTTGACAGGAAACTTTGTGCAAGACAAGTCTGGGTAATTTGAAGGATTGAGCCAAGAGAAAACCAGGTCGAGAGCCTTGTCGACGTTGGAGGGCCCCTCTTGATCTTTGTGGGACGGAACCATGACTTGAGGAGTGGCAGGAGGAGTGGCGACAATAGCAGAACTGAGAGAAATAGATCTTGGACACGGTTTCTCTTCGCAGTCTGACTTGTCTGATTTGAATACGACATAGTCAGGAGGAGGAGTAACATTACAATCCCTTGAGATAGCGCTGCCATCTGCAGAAGGGAGATTTTGGTTTCTCGGCTTCTTGTGGTGACTCTGATGTTGACTGGCCTGGACCCTTCCCCCCCGACGCTTTTTCCTTGAATCATGTTGGCTGTCCTCCTGAAATTTGTTATAATCTTCAAAACCTCTCTTCGTGAGCTGTGGTAGTTCGAAGCTGATGGGCTTTGGTTGCCAATCTTCCTGGTTGAAAGAATACTGCATTACTCGGATTACTGTAAACAGGTAAGATAAGAGGAAGGGCATGCTACTACTGTAAATAGTAGAGTTTGATAGAGTCAAGATGAGTTTTAGGTAAAAGAAGGGTATGACCTTTTGGGCAATTTGTCAAGAGCAGGAAGAGTATCATACGCACAAGGGGGAAATGACAATATTTATAACAAGTAATAAATATACTTTATCACTGCCCACAGATCAGAGAGATATTAACATGATTTTATACCAAACTTAATACTGCGTACAGGTACAGTCATGATGTGTCATTGAATGACGAGATTCACAATTCTCCCCTCACGCTAAAAATTGGGTATTCTTCTGCTGAAGGTTATTGCGATTATACATATCAGGGCGAGTTGACCTTGTGCATCCGTTCCGTAGCCAGTCAAAAGATTCGCTTAAAAGAAGAATTAGCAAAACACAGTCTATTGGTACTCATGGAAATATTAAGCGGATGAGAGAGGGTTGGCGCACTTTCATTGAGCAGAAGGAGGCTAGGGTTGCGGAATCTTGAGATCCCTCTGTACAGTTGCCTATGGATAAGCTTTGGTAAGAGTTCCTGAAGGGCGACATCATTTGATGCAACCTCATTTTGAAGTAGAAAAAAAAGACTAGAGAGCCATAACATGAGTTTTTGAGCAAAATTTCAAAAGCTGTATAGGGGACTGCGGTGTTCGTGGTGGTATTGTGGTGTTTGAACATCATTCAGAGCAGCAGGTTGCAGGAAAATGGGAAGAAATGTGTGTGGGACAAAAAAGCCCCGATGCGGAACATTCTGGAAGAAATAGTTGTACCATTTAGTGGGCTTACTTAGCAGAGGCATGCCATCCAGGCTTGAGTTCGAAACGTACACACGCACAAAGGTTCCTCATTGGTGCAGTTTCATCTGGAGCTTTAAGTCAGAGGAAACCCTTCCCCTGAATCGCAATTCCAGGGTCTTTTAGTTAAACTTTGTGGCTGTGAATATATACTTTTACCTATGCTATACTATTGGCAGCTGACAATTTTGCCTGAAATGTTATTTTTATTCAGTGAGACCTGGTTTGTAGCATTACAGTGAGTGAACACGTGTTCAGGCGAGGACGATATTCCTGAATTTAGTTCTAATCACCCAGAATTATTAATCTCAGAGCCATAACACTAAAGAGTACTAATGTGATATGAGGTATATGCTAACTACAGGTTACTATCCCTGTACTTGACAGTTGGTGAGTGATGGTTCAGATGGAAGATGATTATTTGAGCACCTTGCCTTTTTCTCATATTCCCTCGACATGAGCCCTCAGACCTGGCTCATAAAGGTAATAAAGAGTTTATTATAGACTTCTTATCCATCTTGTTGAGGGGGTATTCATATTTATGATTCCGATATTTCAGCGTGAACTTTCTGGGGCAAAAACTCCAAACTTTGAGTCACGAACTTTCTTAGTTTTCTCTGACTTTCGTGAGCAATATACTTCGCACAAACTATGAGTTTCGCACAAAATAAAAATATCGCAGATTATAAAAGGCTATCCCTCGTTCTCTCCAAAGTTGTTTCTCAACTCACTCCATCACCTACCAGACATCACAGCACAAACATGTCTATACACAGCCCACCTATTCTCAGCCCTGAGATCAAGGAAACATCGGAATTTCCGCTGTTTTCCAATTTTCCAGCAGAGATTCGCGACTTGATCTGGGAGCATGCTCTTATGTATAAGAGATTCGTGAATATTTCAGTTCACAGTACCCCTTCCCTAAGGAGCAACATTATGTGAGTATAATACCAAGCCTAGAGATCAACATTTAGTGTGCTAATGGTTATAAAGTGGAAGACTCGAAAGAGCCCTAAAGTATGTACAACGTCAATGCTATTTTGGGCAGAGACATGTTACGAGTTTGCACCATCCTGTACTGAACCTTGACGATGAGCCAGAATTCAAAGAATTTAAGGAACACTATTGCGTTATAGTTGAAGACAACACGACTATGAACACACTTTTCTTTGTCAATACCGAGTCACGCAGGGCTTCGACGCGATTCTACAGAGTGCAAATTCCATGTACATATAGGAAGTCCAACAAATTCAGAACTGGAACTCTATACCTTCGACCAGAACTGGACATCATACGCATGAAGCCTAGTAAAGGGTTTGGGCATTTTGCAGACTGTGTTTGGGACCTTGACCCGCTGCACGTTGGGCTTGTCAATTTGGCCCCCATGTTCGATAATTCCACGGACGGATGCGATCACCCACTAAAGCTTTTTCGACGTAATAAAGAAGAGTGGCGTCTTTGGGAAGAAGGACTGTCTCGATTGCGACATGTCATCTTTCTAGGTCACGTATGGCACAATCTAGGATTCACCGGAGAGTTTGTGAGACATTTGCCAGAACGATGGACCACTGTTTCTGCCACCACATCCTATTTCAATGGATATCCATTAGAACCAGCACTCATAACAAGGGTCGATGAGCTTCCTTCCCGAGCTATTGAAGGATTCATATACCAGGCTTCCAGATGGAAATTTATACTGAGAGAGCAGAAGATTACACTTTCAGAAAAGGTGAAATATAGTTGTATGATCAGTTCATAAGCATCGCCTAGAGGTCCTTCGGAAAAGAACATGCCAAGGCGACTTGGAGCCGAGATTGATACCCAGCATATCGGAGATCGGGTGTCGTTCTGGAATGGGCAAGAATCCAGGAAGGTAGTGCAGTCAATTCTTGCATTCTGGCTCTTGTGGATTGAACGTCTAGGATATCTGGAAAATGATGAGGGCTCATACACTTTCAGAAATAAATAATAAATCTTGGAGACGATTAGGTTCAAGTTTGTGCTCTATCTAAGCAGATTAGCTTGATGCAAAGATGATATGGATATAGAAACCCTGGAGTGAGCTGGCGATATCTCTACAAAGGATGACTCTCGACTCTCTATGCCTTAATGGAGTGGAATTCGGTCAGCATTATCGTTGGGCGTATTGTTATCTTGAGAAGAAGCAATTTATTTTACCACTACCTCAACTTCACATAGACTTCCTGGCGTCTTGAGGTCCTTACTCTGTCCATGGGTGACCTTAAATAGAGAACATGGAAACACAATGGACGATCGCGAATTTGATGAGGTGATGCATAATTTAAACTTCACTCCCCGATAAGATAAGACTCATATAAAGTGTGTAATTGCCTGAAGTATATAAGGACCACGATGGCGCCTGTTCTTGTGCGCCACCTGATATACTTAGCAGGGATTTCAAGAGGTTATGTTGAATAAAGATCATGTTGGGGCAGATGTAAACTTGTATCCTCAGGCAACGAAATCTGCAGGCCATTTCCAAACTTCGATTGAAGAACCTAGAGTGTTGGGAAATCATTTCATGCCACATAAACTTGTTGCTGCTAGCTCATCAATGCAAATCGGGTTTTCCGATACTGGAGCCCGGAAAACCCGATAATCGGCAGAAACTTGTGCCGCTGACTAGATATTAGTCCAGACTTGGAGAATGTTAATGACGCCGAGTATACACCGCCAAAAAAACCAAAAAGCTGTTTGACATAATCCCCTGAGTCTAAAGAAGGGATAGACGTTAGTTTGATACTAGCTATGGTATGAGCTAGTTAGGGCTCAAGCACGGATTATCCGCGGTAAGTCGGAAGAACACCATAGTGTATGACAGAATGACGGGGTATGTTACAGCGATGACAAGACGGAGTTCGTCATGGGGCTTGTGTACTGTAGCTTATTTCCCCGCGTTTTCCCCCTGTCATTTCATCTTGTTCTTCCCCGCAATGTAACTCTCAGGTCAAAACGATCGAAAATACTCGGGGTATCAATGAGCGAGGATGCTCAGGATGGTAATTTTGGTGATGATCGGTTACGGGAGAAGACTTCGGCATCGGTAAAGGGCCGATTTGTTAGCGCAAAAAGGAATTATTGCCCTGTCTTGGATGCTTATAAGATGGGAGAAATGCATGTTCCGAATATCGACTTCAAAGTCAAGCAAGCTTTGTGAAGATGGCTCTCTCAATCTCTAGAGTCTCCTTTGAGCATTATCGCTCAGCTCTCGGGATCGCAGAGACTGAACCAAGAATCTCCTGGAGGTTTGATGGTGACGCTGCTGACTGGGAACAAAGCTCTTATGACATTCAAGTCACTCGAAGTGCCAGCAATAAACCCAAATCTTTCACCCTCAAATCTTCAGACTCACTTTACCAACCCTGGCCCGATATTCCACTCGAAGAAGCCGAGCCTGTATCGGTGAGAGTCCGTGCTCATGGACGCTCAAAACAACCGTCGACACCCTGGTCTGACTGGGTATCTGTCGAGACAGGTCTTTTCAAGAAGAGTTGGGAGAATATCAAGCCCATCGCTTCTTCCATAAAGGTCAACATCAGTGAGACCAAAAGACCTGTATATTTCAGGAAGGACTTCGAGCTTCCTGATGACATCGCATCAGCGAGGCTTTATATCACGGCTCTGGGTATATATGAAGCCGAGATCAACGGGAAGCGAGTCGGTGATCACGTTTTGGCTCCAGGCTGGCAGTCCTTTCATCATAGACACGTCTATGATACCTACGATGTGACTGATCTTCTCACACCGGGTAAAAATGCGATCGGCGCACTTATTGGCGAAGGCTGGTATGCCGGCCGCCTAGGCTTTGGAGGTGGTGTACGAAATATCTACGGGAACTCAACTGGTCTTTTGGCACAGCTTCACGTCAAGTCCAAAAGCGGAAATACCGTCAAGGTTGTCACAGATACTTCCTGGAAGTCAAGTTTTGGACCTGCTACCGGTGGGGAGATTTACGATGGAGACCATTACAATGCGACTCTTGAGGCCGATATCAAGGGATGGTCAAAGCCTGGCTTTGATAGTACCTCTTGGTCTGATACACGTCTTCTTCCCTCTGTGGATGGGGAACTGGTTTCTGCTCAGCAGCCACCTGTCCGACGACTTGAAGAGATCAAGCCTCAGCGATTCTTCAAATCTGGATCAGGGAAGCAACTTGTGGATTTTGGGCAGAATTTAGTGGGCTGGCTTCGACTGAAGGTTGACGGTCCTAAGAATACGACTATTAGACTGAGACACGCTGAGGTCTTGGAGAATGGTGAATTAGCTCTTCGACCTCTTCGATTTGCCAAGGCTGAAGACTATCTGACACTGAGTGGCGATGGTCCTATTGAGTGGGAGCCCAAGTTCACTTTCCATGGCTTTCGCTACGCTGAGCTTGACGGATGGCCTGAGGAGACACCTTTCGACGAGAAGAGTGTCAAGGCCATCGTTGTGCACACAGATATGGAAGAGACAGGGTTCTTCAACTGCTCTCATCCACTACTGAACAAGTTCCACTCCAACGTTCGTTGGTCTATGAAGGGGAATTTCCTAAGTATTCCAACTGACTGCCCTCAACGAGATGAACGTCTTGGCTGGACTGGTGACGCCCACGCTTTCTGCCCTACAGCCAACTATCTATACGACACGTCATCATTCTGGAAAGGCTGGCACAAAGATGTATGGTCTGAGATGTCCGAGAATACCATGGTTCCTCCATTTTATGTTCCTTCTATCCCCATCTATTCGACTGGACCACCTCAGCCTGCCTCAGTCTGGGGAGATGTCGTGGTTGCCAATCCATGGAACATTTACCAAGCTTTTGGCGACAAGGACTTACTCAAAGAACACCTTCCTCAAGCTCAGAACTGGATCGATACTGGCATCTCTCGAAATGAGGCTGGTTTATGGAACCGCAGTAGCTTTCAGTTTGGTGATTGGCTTGACCCTCTTGCACCGCCTGATAAGCCTGGAGCTGCGACAACGGACAAGTACTTGGTTTCAGATGCGTATCTGATCAAGATGACTGAGACACTATCTCAAATCGTCAGCGCTCTCGGTGATTCGAAACTTGCCAAGAAATATAAGACTCAACACTCTGATCTTAAGCGTGAGTTTCAGAGTGCCTGGGCACCAGATGGCAAGTTGGCCAACACAACTCAAACCGCATACGCTCTATCGCTGGGTTTTGGTCTTCTCAAGAATGAGAAGCAGAGGGAGGCAGCTGCTGAGACCTTGCGAAAGATCATCAAAGACAATGATTATCTTGTCGGAACTGGCTTCGCAGGAACATCACCTCTTGGGTTTGCACTCACAGGCATCAACGCAACAGATGTCTTCTATCGCATGCTTCTCCAAGAAAAGGTTCCATCTTGGCTGTACCAGGTAGTCATGGGTGGTACAACCACTTGGGAACGATGGGACAGTATGCTGCCAAATGGCACCGTCAACCCGGGTGAGATGACCAGTTTTAACCATTACTCCTTTGGATCTGTTGCAAATTGGATGCATCAAATCATTGGGGGTATTGCACCATTGGAGCCTGGGTACAAGACGGTTGCTATTGCGCCTATTCCTGGTGGAAATATCACGCATGCGAGTGCAAAGTATGTTAGCCAGTATGGCACTATCTCGACGAATTGGACGGTTGCGAATGGGAAGTTTTACTTAAAGGTTAGAATTCCGCCAAACACAAAAGCTCAGGTTACACTACCAGGGAAGAAGAAGACAAAGACTGTCGGATCTGGGTATCATGAGTTTATGGTTTGAAAGAGTTTGAGCAGGATTTGTTTTTGATTAAATGTAATTTAGTTACATCTTTATCTGCTCGCAATGTCAGAGTATCTTGGACTGTAAAACCTGGTGAATGAATGCGCCCTTCTTCTTGTCAATGACTCTACCTTGCCACGACACGGTATGAAAAGCCACCATTGGTGGGAATAGTTCTTCCGTTGGCCATCGTCCTCATTCTCTTCAAGCAGACCAAGAAAGATATTTACTTGATACTCATTGCAGTAAAAAGTGGAATTTTAAAAGAACTATTATTTACGCTGAACTTTTCCTAGCAGTTGACATGCCTACCCTCAATAAGAACTATTTCAGTTTCGGGACACCCGAAGACTTGAAGATTGACTTGATGATATTCAATAATTTTATTATTCATCTCTTTTACCATTTCTATATGGAGAATATCCTAATTAGTCGCAATAGCATCTTCCCTCGTTCACCCGTTCCTTGCCCCAAAGCCATTCAATACTTTCAGCTCAAAGTTGATAACAAATGAGCACATTCTCATTTACACTGATAAATCGTGAATTCTCTTCTTCTCTGCCACAATTATCGGCCGAATCCCACACAAATTCCGTCTTTGACTTGGCCATTTCGACCTAGCGCTTTGCAGGCCCGATTTCCGATAGTTGACAAGTGCCGGCGATTCCAATTGATGGCCGGCTTACAACGTTCCGGTGAGCACCTTCAAGCTTTTCATATAAGCTCATCTGTAACCAAAGCTTTCACATACGACCATAGCCCTTAGAGAATACGGGATCCCGTCTGCTCTCCCATCGTCAAGCTGAGGAGCGCCCGAGTAGTAGTTGGGTCGGTGACGACCAGCGAATGCCGAGTGTTGTATGTTTCTTTTTGTTATCTATTTATTATTTGCCCTTATTCCCTTCTTGTACTCGTACTGTATCTTTATTGAAGTGAGAATTCTGACGATATTCACCATGACCTCAATTGTACTATGTACAGCAAAGCATGTACCAACCTCCACTAGGTTTTACAATGTCAATTACATGTGAGTTACTAGAAGTCGTGCCGAAGTCCCGAAAGCATTAGCGTGACTCCAAGCAAGCATGAGGCACAAGATCAGAAATTACCATTAGTAGACAGACGGCGGTAGATGACGGGCCGAGTCTGGCATTCTCATCTGAACACGCCACCACTACTCCTTCAGTGAGGCACAAACTTGAACTGGTAGGTGGAAAATCTCCAAGTGCCGTAGATTAAATACGGTGATGAATAAAAGACTCGCAATCCATTCAATTTTGAGTATGCTCGGGGGTGAGCTCCATACCCCTGCGTCGTGCCTGTTTCGTCACGGAGGCTTCATATCCGAAACACTACAAATGACGACAGGACCAATTATCACGTCACCTCACAGTCTCTCATATAAAGATGCCTATAATTCACCAAATATGAATCTCGGTTCCTTATCAACAACATCGTCATTCGTTTACTCAGCATGAAGTTGCTTTCTCTTCTCATTGCATCGGCAAACATTGCTGAAGCCGCACTCAAGTGGCAGAACGTCCGCTTTGGTGGCGGTGGAGGCTTCGTTCCTGGCATTGAATTCCATCCTACTGCTAAGGGAGTTGCTTATGCGCGAACTGACATCGGTGGACTGTATCGTCTCAATGCGGATGATTCTTGGACGCCGTTGACTGACAATACGGGTGTTGATGCAACATGGTATGTTCAAGACCAGCAAGTAAATGACTATACTAATTCCTTTGTAGGAGCCGCTGGGGTATTGATGCCTTGGCTCTTGATCCAAACAACCCAAACAAGGTGCTCACTGCTGCCGGGTTATACACCAACAGCTGGTAAGTCGCCTATATCAAAAGGCTCCAAGGATGGCATGAATCTAAAGATCTCCCAGGGATCCCAACAAGGGAGCCATCGGCATCAGCAACGACAAAGGCGCAACATGGTCTTTCACCGAACTCCCCTTCAAAGTAGGCGGCAACATGCCCGGTCGCGGCATGGGCGAACGTCTCGCCGTTGACCCCAAGAACTCCAACATCATCTACTTCGGAGCACGAAGTGGAAACGGTCTTTGGAAGAGCACAGACGGTGGTAAGAGTTTCTCCAAGGTCACCTCCTTCACCAACGTTGGCACATATGTCGCCGATCCAAACGATAGCTCTGGATACAACAGTGACATCCAAGGTCTTGCTTTTGTCACTTTTGACTCGACTTCTTCTCTTATTAATGGTGCTACGTCGAGGATCTTTGTTGGTGTTGCTGATACACAGACTGCTTCTGTGTATGTGACTACTGATGCGGGTAAGACTTGGAAGCCTGTTGATGGTCAACCGAAGAAGTACCTTCCTCACAAAGGTCAGTTTTCACCCAAGGAGAAAGCTTTGTACCTATCGTACAGCAACGGCAGTGGACCTTACGACGGTACCGCTGGTACTGTGTATCGCTACGATGTTGCAGCCAACACTTGGAAGGACATCACGCCACCTGGAGATATCTATTTCGGTTTCGGCGGTGTTGCACTTGATAGCCAGAAGCCTGGTACTCTTATTGTTGCGTCTTTGAACTCATGGTACCCTGATGCGCAGTTCTTCCGATCCACCGACTCTGGCAAGACTTGGTCTACACTCTGGAACTACAACGCTCAGGGTACTCTTGACTTCCACTACAGCATCTCCGCGTCTAAAGCTCCTTGGATCTACAAGAACTTCATTTCAACTGACACCAAGAAACTGGGCTGGATGGTTGAAGATGTGGCTATTGATCCCTTTGACAGCAATCACTGGCTTTACGGTACTGGCTTGACGCTCTATGGAGGCCACGACCTTACCAAGTGGGATTCAGTCCACAACATCACCATTGGGTCTCTGGCCGACGGTATCGAGGAAACTGCCGTTCTAGATGTCAAGTCTGCGCCTGGTGGTAGCGAACTTCTAGCCGGCGTCGGTGATGTCAGTGGTTTCACATTCGCCAACAAGGGCGTTCTCGGCAAATCACCCCAGTCAGCTTGGGACAACCCCATGTTTACCACCACATCCAGTGTCGACTACGCTGGCAACAAAGTCGGTAACGTTGTTCGAGCTGGCAACAGTGATAGTAACCCCCAAGTCGCACTATCTACCGACGGCGGTAAATCCTGGAAGGTCCATGGCGCTGCAGAGCAAGGACCCAAGGGAGGCTCTATCGCTTACTCCGCTGATGGAGATACCATCCTCTGGTCTCCAGAGAACAGAAATGTTCTTAGATCGTCAAAGGAGGGAAGCTTTGCTTCTGTTTCTAGTCTTCCCAATGGTGCTCTTGTTGCCAGCGACAAGCAAGACAACGACTACTTCTATGGTGCATCTGGATCAAAGTTTTATGTTTCCAACAACACAGCCTCAAGCTTCTCTACAGGAGGATCTCTCGACGGAGCCAACTCTGTCAAAGACATTGCCGCTCATCCTACAAAGGCTGGAGAAGTCTGGGTGTCCACCGACGCCGGTATCTTCCGCAGCACCGACTACGGCAGCTCTTTCTCCAAGATCGGAGGTCTTAGTAGAACTGAACAGATTGCTCTTGGTAAGGGTTCTGGAAGTAAGTGGAATGTGTATGCTTTTGGAAATGGGTCTGCAGGGCGGAAATTGTATGGTAGTTCTGATCTTGGCAAGACTTGGACGGATCTTCAGGGTTCTATGGGCTTTGGTGCTGCAGATAATGCTAAGCTTGCTGGCAGTGGAAATGAAGCAGGGTTGGTGTATGTTGGCACCAACGGCCGTGGTGTTTTTTGGGGGCAGGGAGATATCTGAGGGGATTCATTTAGTCTAGTCTGTCTTATTTTAAGAACATGGATTCAGTTACTATGTATTCTCTGTCCGTTGTATTACTCCTTCGTAACCTTAGTCGTCAGTTTCTTCCATTGCATCTTGATCCACAAACTTAAACTCGTTCTATATCAGCTGCCTTGATCTTTGTTCCATCACGCTCCTCCAAAACATGAGCCATAACCCCCTGAATGTAGTTCTCTCGGGCAAGAGACGCTAGGATAGGTACATCGGGTCCAAAAAAACATATCCATATCCTCTAGCTGAACACCTTTGGTCTCTCGGATGAAGAGCCATGCAAACAAGATTGCCAGCACTGTACATGCTCCGAAGAAGAAGAAGGTACCGCATGTGATACCAAAAGGTTAGTACATATTGGAATCGTGTGTGGAGCGCTGACTTACCCGATGACCATGTGTGGCGAGCTGTAAACGGCAATGAACTGAGTCACCCTCTCTCTATCCCCCTTCCAAACCAACGCCGTCGAAATGTCCCATATCCACGCAATAATCGCCGAAAACAAGCTCTCATTCCGTCAAGGCGACAACCTCTTCATCCGTGTCGGTTTCACAGCCCATTACAACGTCCTCACCCCCTCAGAACAACGAAACTTCCCCAACCGTCAACCTGGAGGTCTTATAGGTCTCGAAACCACGCAAGAATCCTTTCGGTGCATCTGGGAAACGAGTTTCTCGGCAATTGCGTCTGACGCAGCTGATTTTGAAAGAGGCCCTGCGACGTGGGAGTATAATCATCCTGATGTTAGTGTTCATCAGTGGGCGCTGGCGGGATGGAGTATGCCGATTGGTGAGCTCTTTGATTTGGAGGAGTTGGCGGTGAAATGTGAGGAGAGAAAGCGTTGGGCATTCTTTTTGACGAGTGTTCCTCTCAAGGCAAGTCCTGCATGGGGATGTTCTAAACAAGTGGCTGATGGAGATTTAGGTACCTGGCGGTGTTGCTAGCCCCAGAAATTCAGTTGCGATATTATAGTAGTATCAGGCTAGTGCTGTTGAAGTTACGGACTTTGACCTTTCAATTTCAAGTCTTGGCTTGGACTACTTTCTTGTACTGTAGTACCATCTAAATAAATACAAATGAGGGAAAACTATAGTCCACTTTCTAAAGATCCTTAAATACCGGAATCACCCTCAAAGAAATCCGCCTGGCCAGCCTGCCACGTCTTCCAGTCCCTACAAACCCTCTCTGCTTCATTCATATTCGGTGACCCAACCGGGAACAATCTATTAGCATCTGCCTGCCTCTCCAGAACTTGCATCGCCAGCCCTTCAGAGGCATGACGCGCGATGTGACAATGCATCAACCAGATACCCGGATTGTCTGCCTTGAAAGCAATCACAACGAAACCACTACGAGGGAGTAGGACGACATCTCGTCTTGGTGGGTTGTCGAGCTTTAAGTTGAGTCTACTGGGATCGTAGGTTTGGTTTTCTTCTTGTTGAAGAATTGCAAAGTCATGGCCGTGGAGGTGGATCTAAGAGTGTTAATGCTGTTAGGTGGGAGATGAGAAGGTAGAAAACGTACTGGATGTGCGCCAGGAGCACTGGCACCATTGTTACCAGCCATTGTCAGAACAAAATATACCTGTAAACGTTAGATAGACTGATCATTTAGAGACAATGATGCAGGTTTGGCACATACCCATTCCTTTTCAGTATAATCTTCAGGGATCACCACCCACTTTGGCGGATAGGTGTCATGCGACTCATCCAAATGCATCATAACAGGATCGGAGTAATTAATCTGAAGCGGCCTGAAGCGAGGCTGACCCGGCCTTTGAAGACCAAATAGCGCTACTGGATACTCCTCCTTGAACTCGGGTGAATCCCCAGCATTCAGATCAAAAGTGACATTGAACCGTTCGCCTGTCTCGTCCGCTTCCAAGGCATTGGCAGCAGGACCAATGTACCAAGGAATTTTCGGCCGAAGAGAAGTGTAAGTTTCGTCAGAACAAGCCTTGCTGATGTTCACCCAAGGCTGAGACGACGGAAGAGCAGTGTCGGATTGATTGTACCGCAAGATACCGGTTCTTTCATAGCCTTCACCCCCAGGCTTAACGCCACATCTATCATTAGCATCAGGAACCCACGTTCTGATCCAGAAGTTTCCATCTTCCGGTACTGGGTTCACATCACCAGCTAGCGGATTCGCTTCAACGATGACATTGTACCGCTGACCTATACCTATCAAAACCGAGGTATTAAAGTACGGTTCGATAGGTACAAAGTCTGATGTCACGATCTGAAGCCAGTGGTTATCAATGGAGAAGATGAACGTTGAGTCAAAGGATGTGTTGATCAGACGGAGCAAGTATCTCTTTGGACGGCTTGGTTTGTCGGTTGGCGTTTTGTTGAAGTATAACTCGTAGTTCTGAGGGACGGGAAGAGTAGGTTCGTAGCCGTAGTGGGAGACGTTGCCGGTACCGTTAAGGAGGATGGTTTGGTTGGAGAGTCCTGAGCCGGTGAATAGGACTTTGAATGCACTCTCGTGCGCTGCAACAAGGTCAAAAATGCTATTTAAGGAGAAGATAAGAGGTACTCACACCAGTCTGTCATGATCAATGGCCTCTTGGTGGCATCGTAGGGGGCTGATTGGGGACCATGAATTGTCTAAGTAATTAGCGCTATTCTGCAGAGATGAGACTTCTGACTTACGAGCGGGCCTTGAAGACCGTCCGCATACTGCACAGAGTAGTGACTATGGTACCAAGACGTCCCGTACTGAGTCGTCTTGAATACATAGTTGAAGCTTTCGCCAGGCGCGATAGGACATTGCGTAATGCCATTGACACCGTCCATGTCCATAGTCTGGTTCTGCCGGATGCCATGCCAATGGATACTTGTGCCATTCTGTTTCATGCTATTGATGACAGTGATATTCAAGGTCTAGAAAATAATCAGTAAAAACGTCACGCACTTCAGATAGTGCAAGTACTTACATCACCCCAACAAGCTTCAAGCCAGGGGCCAGGATACTGTCCATTAAACAACTTGGCCTCTGTAAAATCCTGTCCATCGGCATTGTATGAACTCTCCGTAATATTAAGGGTATAATTCCTCACAATTCCCTTTGGAGCAAAGTTCTCATAATTAGTATGGATGTTGAACTCTGTTCCATCAGGATGTCGGAGCCAACATTCTCTATTCTCAGGGATAGAGCATTGGACAAAGTCTTTCATCTCAGGGTACTCGCAGAGGAATTCATGGTCACCTTGTTCTCCTGGCGGTGGCTTGAAGATGGGAAAGTCAGGGGCAGGGTCTTCGATGTGAGTTACGGGGCGGTTGGGTCTGAGAGGGTGTTGGTAGGGTGAGGATGATGAGCTAGGCCACATTGTTAGCCATGCGACTATACTGACGCAGGCGTGCCAGACACGCTCGATTAGAGCCATTTTGAGTGCGTTTCTGTTGGTTTCTGATGGATGGTTCTCTCCTCTGTGAGACGGGATTTAAATAAGAACGCCTCTCAGCCCAACTACTGCTCGTCACGCGGTCATCTTTACGTTCTTATCGGAGAATATGCAAGCTTATGACGCCAATCATGTACATGAGTTCCCGTGTTGGTCATACTTTTCCTGGCATTCCAATCATGTTCAGCTTTCCAGCCAAATCCGCCATACGAGTCCAGCTGGTCAAGGATCGCGGTCTTGGCATGCCGTGTTTCAGCCCTAGGACTTTTTAATCTTACCTCATCGCCCAATCTCATTCGTCGCATGCAAATAAGCTTCGTAATGTCTTACCGCAGCTCCTGCAACTTAACACCGTGATTATGCCACTGGTATGCTCACTGTCGTACAAGTTGGTGATGGCTTTGCCCAGACCACATATTATCCAATGATTTGCCTTAGGGGCGTTTCTAGGACGCAGTCAGGCTTGAAACAGACCAATAGGAACAATACGTATGTTGGTCCAATCACTCTTTTGCTTACGGCTGGGAAACTGAGGCTGAGTATGACGAATACGAGGTGTCATGCGTTCAAGTAGGAGATAGCCTATTGAGGTAAATGATGTTGGTCGAGGGCCCGGCAATACCGGTGAGCCGTATAGGTCTTGGTATGAAATTTTGAACGGTGCATACGAGGAACTTATGGTTTTTGCGCTTGATATCGGAGTCGGCTTACTCAGGTTGGGCAGTCGCTGCGATCCGGAGTCCGAATCTCTGACGTGAGAAAGGCGGTCTCACGTAAATATCACAAACCAACGGTTTCAAGCCTCTCACTCTCATTAAGTGACAACATTAGTGCGCAAAGGTAATCTGGCGATCTCATATTGAAACCGGTAACCTCCGCTTGACGTCGGAAGTTACCTGATATCACGCGGTAGCTCACAGCCCTGGCGCCAAACCTTGTCAAAATCCATATCATTTCCATTGATCTACAGTAAGCTAGTCTCGGAGAATTTGGCATGGCAGTCGCCCCTCTTGTAGGGCTAATACCGGATATTCAATACCACTTGAGCGTGTCAGCCCATACCAAATCCCACATGCTCGGTATATCGCCTCCAGCCTCCACAGCGTCAGCCCACTTGAAGATATACTTCAGAACGGCCACATCGTCGCAAAATTGAACCGCAAAGTCAAAGTCTCTTTGCAGCTGAGTCCTCTTGTAGACTTGCATCCACTGTGGCTCCAACCTCCCCATCTCATGTAAGAATACGTCTCGCAAGGCTGTTGTTTCGTATTGATGCAAATGTCTGTAGTAGAGCTCGCAAAGTTCTCCATTTGCATCCCGGCGATACCGTCTTCGATCGGGTTCATTCCAACGTGGTTGTTCAAAGAGAAATTGTGGCATGGAGCAGGCTTTCCAGAGGGGTACGATGGATACACATTCCCAGTCGACGATGCCCGTAACGGTCCCTGTCTCATTAACCAAAATGTTGTTCCCATGTAAGTCATCGTGATAGAGAACTGTAGTCTCTGCTTCCATTTCGAATGGAAAGATGTGCGAAACCAGCCGTCGCAATCTCTCAGCGATGTCGAATGTCCGGGCAGCATCATCAATCTCCTTCACCGCGTCGCTGTCGAGGTTTCCCTTACCACACCACTTTGCCATAGCCGCTGTCGCATCTCTTTTGGTCGCTTCGAGTCTTGCTGAAAACCACTCTCTGCTATTGCGAAAAGGTCCACGGTTGATGTTGGATTTGTTGATCGGGCTGTAGAAAAAGCAAGTAGAGACAATTGGACCAAGTCGAGGCAGATCGCTTGCACATACGGGAGGATAGATGTTGCCGATGGAAGAAAATTTAACGCGAAGGAGGGAGGCTATAAAGGAAGCGATTTGACGGACGGTGTCGGCCTTTTGGGGTAGGCTGAGGCGGTGCCAAGTGTCTTCCAATCGAGATCCATCAAGCTTGCTCATTAAAATCCATTCGTAAGTAACGAGAGAATCGCGCGACGCATCAAAATGAATAACTTTTGGTATCGGAATATCCGTAATCGTAGACGCCCATTGGAGCGTAGCAACCTCACTCAAGGTCTTCTTCTGCGGATCGACGGGGAGGGCAATTCTCAGGAGCAACGGGGCTTGATCGTCAACTTGGACCTCATAGAGCTTGTTGAAACAGCCTTCCGCAAAGTGCTTGACCTGTACGTTTTCGGTGTGGAAGATGGCTTGGATCGTCGATCGCATCTTGTCAAGATCGGGGTGAAACTCCCATCGCGGCGTGAATCCAAGATTGCAGTCTTTCAAGTAAGCGTCGGGGAGAGGCGAGGTTTCGGGGTCGGAGGCTGGCATCGCACGAAACGAAGCGACAAATCGTTACGAAATTGGTTGAAAAGATCTCAGTTGAAGAGACAAGAAGTTCGCGTGGCTGTGTTCAAGAAAGTTAGAAGACGGTGGTTGATGGAGGGAGAGAGAGAGAGTCAGGCGTGGCACGAATCATGGACGAGATAACCTTTTGCGACGGGGCAGTCACCGTCGGTGCGTGACTGCGACAAATTCCCATGTTTGCGACAATTGATCGCAAAAGATTGGGCAAACTCACGTGAATGGGGTTTTGTCACAGCAAAAGCGAATAAATCATCGTTGGCAAACTCTGAAACGTTGAGGTCTAATGTAGTTTGCCAAACGTTATTTGCCTCTCCGTTTGTGGTCGCGTGAGAAGCCATGGTGTGAATTATTGAGTTTTGTCATTCTTGGTCAGCGGTTTGTTATCGTTTTGTATTCGTAACTCTAATAGAGATTGTGAGTAAAATCTGATTTATTGATCACCTTGCATGCAATCTGTATCTCGTTTGCGCTGAATGATGGTATGCTAATTCTCATCCTGCGGATACCTGAGACCATTTGCAGCACGAATCTGATCCATCAACTCCATCATTCGAAGCGTCTCATCCAACGGAACAACATCACTCTCCGTCTTTCCAGCGGCAATGTCTTGCGCCACAGCGTCGGCTTCCCAGTAGAATCCCAACGTTCCCTCGTGGCGCTCCACGTTGTACACACGCGTAGTTCTGGTGTCAGCAGCTGGGGGATCGGGCCGTTCTCCCTCAGTGACGCGGAAACCACCAGGTACACTGACTGCCGGGCCAAACAAAGTAATGCTCCCTTTGGAACCTTGGATGTAACCGAAATCGTCGGGGCCTCTGTATCGGAAGCTTGATGTGCAGACTCCTGTTTTGACACCTCCGTTTGTGGTGGGGTACTCAAGAACAACAACATTCCCCTCATCGATGCCATTCACTATATCCAGTGACGAAAGAACCTTGGTGGGTTTGGGGTGCTCTTTGCCGACCCTCCAATCACCAAGAATGATTGAAGCAAACGTCAGCGTGTAGAAGCCGATGTCAAGAAGAGCACCGCCACCAAGCGCGGGGTCCTTGAGTCTGTGATTGTCGGGTAACGTGCTGAGATCAAACTTGTTTCCAAAGTCGATGGAAAGGCGCTGAACTGGACCGATTGATTTCTTGACCATGATTTCCTCGCGCAAAGCCTCAAACAGTGAACAGAATCTCACCCAAGCAGCTAACAAACATCAGTACAAACACGGAGCAAACCACAAATTTACTTGCCTTCCATCACAAAAACGCCCTTCTTCCTCGCCGCATCCACAATATCCTTCGCCTCCTTCGCGTTAATAGTAAATGGCTTCTCACACAAGACATGTTTACCCGCCTCGATAGCATCGAGACAGTTCTTTCTGTGCAATGAGTGCGGCGTCCCGACATATATGATATCCACGTTGGGATCGTCGTATACTCCCTGATAATCTGCATAAACTTGAGGCTTGGGTTTGTCGGGTGCTTTCTCCCAGAGTTTGTCGACGAAAGAAGTGCCCTTTTCAATGGAGGAGGAGCCGATTGCCGTGATGTTATGTTGCGCTTTGGCGTCGGGACGGGTTTTGAGGAGGTCACGGGCAAACATGGAGGAGACCCATCCTGTGCCTGGACATGCTGTGAGTTGTCCGGCTCAGTGAAATGGTGGTTTGGGTAATACCTAGGATGCCCCATCGCAAGTGAGGTAAAGAGTCTGAGGAGCCTGCCATTGTAAGGGTGGATATTTCAGACTCACTAGCTGTGCAAGGTCTGTGAGATGAGTGATATGGGTAGGTAGTCAATATAAAGTAGATGTCGCGGAATTGAAACCCTCAAAACTGTTTAGGTCGGGGTAGTAATTACCGAAGTGCGGCGGGAAGATTTCAGTCTCTGAAGTCTTTGGGAGATCAATCTCTTGATGAATTACGCTTCCACTTAGTTTCAACGTCACTTATTGTGAGAGGCTATTCAGTCTTGGGCAATTTGGTGCTTGAAGAGTATTCAGCAATTTATGCTTGATTACTTTGTCGTCGGGATCTAACACCGAGACTCCCCGAAGAGCGGGGTTGTGTCATGATACCATCAACGATCCACCAAGGATAAATTGAATGCGGGGATACAGGTATCAATGACGCTATATCCGGGTGAATGAGAAGGAACGGTAAAATAGGGATCGATTTGTAAGTACAACGTTAAATAAACGCTTTACCTTTAAATATTTCATAAAAAGGTTCTGTACATCCTGGCGAAGTGTATCTCTCAGTAAACAGAATATCAGCCATGGCTCCAATCAAGGTCGGTGTGATTGGGTATGGCAACTCAGCAAAGAGCTTTCATTTACCATTTATCACTTCTATCCCCGACTACAAAGTCGTAGCTATTCTTCAGAGAAAGGAAGCACCAGCAGATCCATCTTCCGCTCCAAAAGGCTCGCACTGCACTGTTGACTTTCCTCACATCAGACATTATCGCACGCCTGATGAGTTCTTCGCCGATGACGAGATTCAGTTCGTCGTTGTTGTTACTCACCATGATACCCATGCCTCCTTTGCTGAGAGGGCTCTTGAGGCGGGAAAGCATGGTACGTCAACAGTCTGCGTGTCTTTGAGTGTTACTAACATGAGACTAGTGATTGTGGATAAGCCATTTGCTGTATCTGCCAAAGAGGCGGACAGAGTGATTAAACTTGGGGAAGAGAAGGGTCTTGTACTTACTTGTTTTCAGAACCGGCGATGGGTAAGACCTCTAAGTTCTGCAACACGACGGTATTGATTGCTGATGTTATTCTGTAAACAGGATGCCGACTTTCAGACCCTTCGTCACCTCATCAACAAAGGCGCACTAGGCGACATTAAAGAAGCTGAGTTGCACTATGACTTTGAGTCGCCACCTTGGATGTCTAAGATGGGAGCCAAGTACACCCCAGGCTCTGGCATGGCTTTCGGCCTCGGTAAGGCTCTGGAAACAAGGTCTTCAAGAACTCATCTCTTACACTTTACTAGGAACGCATAGCATCGACCAAGCCCTTGTTCTTTTTGGCAGGCCAAAGTCTGTAACGGGCTTTTTCCGTGTTCAGCGTGACGCCGAAAGCGAAATTGAAGATTCGTTCACCATCATTCTGCAATATGATGGCGCACAGAAAGATCTCCTCGTTACCGTCAAGACAGCTGTGACTACGCCAATGGCGCAACAATTGAAGCAGCTTGTTCGGGGAACAAAGGGCTCTTTCATCAAGGTAAGGATCTCAATACGTTTCATTTCCGTAGCTAACCGAGAGTTGATAGTTTCAAAAACACAGCCTCTGTTCAACAGAAGACGCTATTGCCGCCGGTCTTAGGCCGCTCGATGAAGGTTTTGGGGTCGAATCTGATGATTTTCGGGGTACCCTCACGACATACGAAGAGTTTGATCGAGATGCTCAGAAGTACGATCCTGAGATTAAGAAATATACAGGCAAATATCCAAGTTTTCCAGGTCGGTGGATGGGGTTGTATGAGAATGTCGCCGACGCGATCAATGGCAAGGCAGAGCTGGAGGTGAAGCCAACGCAATCGCGCGATGGATTGAGAGTCATTGAGCTTGCGAGACAATCGCACCAAAAAGGCGCTACGATTCCATGGTCTTGAACAAGAACATGCTTATATCAAAAAGAGAAAGTGGGACTTTTTGGAGTACTGTTCAACGCTGTGCAATTGATTGGTAAAACCAGACTGCGAAACGGCAAAAAGAGAGGATAATAGCGGAATTTAACCGCCTAAGTTGGACGAACAGGGAATCGAACCCTGGACCACTCCCAGATTATTCAGTAGACTGAAACATGCTAAGGGAGTATTATACCACTAAACCATTCGCCCTGAATGGGATTTGTTGGAGTAAGCCAGCGAAATTGTGCCTCAGGTGCGGCTATGCAGGTCAGAGGAATAATCTCATCACCTGAATCTCAACCTTTCAGTGCATTTCGATGTGCGATGTTTCTCAACGGCTTTTCGGCGATACATACTTGAATAAAGTGAACTCAATTGACATTAAACGGTCGCAGGTGACTGAGGGCGATGGAGCATGCGGTGGATGAATGCATGAGTGGACGACCCTGGCTGGTGTTGTTTGAGTCAACCTTGAGCATGACGAAAGGTTACGAGGAAGCAAATGTTGTCAGGCTGTCAGATTAGCTGCTGCAACCAATTTTTCGTCGCGCTATATCATTGGGTGACAATATCACTGTGTGCTGAGTCCAACAGCTTTGTCACTGTCTAACTGAGAAAGAGTCATCATCGATTGTTCTTATCTCACCATGGTCATTCACAGGGCGACCGTTACGTGCACATC
>PVQA01000411.1:0-33953 GCA_002980515.1 Fusarium burgessii
AGCTGTGCCTCTAGCGGCCGCCTGTTGTGCTTGAGAAATGCATCAGATTGCTATTTTGCCTTATTCTCAAACAAATTGTTCATTTCTATTGGATGAATATGAGACCATCACTAACTTGTTACCATGCCAAGGTAGAGTGGTATAGATTGGCAGACTGTTAACGCGCTTACTTGCTTATCAGTTGTCTCATCTAAGAATCTAGTGGTACTCTGGTGTAAGCGGCATATCGGTAGGTATGTGTAATATTTAAGAAGAAATCGAAGTTCCGACAGGAAGCTGTAAGGAATTAAAGGTACCAGTGGCTGAGTGATATGCATTCATAATCTTAGGAGAAAAAGAAAGAAATATGGTATTAATAGGACGGACTTAATGCATGTAATCAACTTCCTAGTCAGACACCCGGATCAGTCTAAAACCACCAACGCCATGGACCTTGACATCACAACTCCCAACCTAACCAAGGAACTTCAAGCCAGTATGATATAAAAATCACCTTGATGGTGAGAAAAATTATTCGAATCTCGTCAATCCCAAGATCCATAATATCAAATGCCGTTATCCTCTCAGAATTAGTAATGGTCGACCTGCCCCGCTTGTTGCGAATGTCGTCATACCTTTGGGTAGAATTCGTCAGTGCCCTGTAGCTTTGAAGTAGACATAATCTCCAAGTTCTTACTCAAGTAAGATTATCTGCGGCTATCTAATTTTCATTCAAGTCTCATATCTCTTATCGACGCATTTGACCTCTCTTTGCACCAATTGACTCATCCTCACATACACAATGGCTTCTCATCACGTTCTTCTCCTTGGCGGCCATGGTAAAATCGCCCAACTTCTTACTCCTCTCCTCCTCAAGCGTTCTTGGACTGTAACCAGTGTCATTCGAACCTCTGAACAGACTACTGCCATCGAGAAACTTGGTGCCGGCCTCCCCGGTAAACTCAATGTTCTAGTACGTAGCATCGAGGACGTCACATCCCAAGATAAGGCCTTGAATATTTTGAACGAAGTCAAGCCTGATTACATTGCTTGGAGTGCCGGTAGGTCACACGCAAGAAACAATATTGAATGAAACCAATACTAATGAGATACAGGTGCTGGAGGTAAAGGTGGCGCAGAAAGGGTATGAACCAGCCCATCCTCTTCACATCAGCTCACTTACTGACCCCTCCTAGACTTTCAAGGTGGACCGAGATGCCGCCGTTCACTTTATCAACGCCGCAGCAACTATACCCACCATCACCAAGTTCCTTCTCATTTCATATCTAGCTTCTCGTCGATCTGGTGCTTCATGGTGGCCTGCTGGCGAGTGGGATGAATATCACGAGAAGGTCAACAATGGCGCATTGACAAACTATTACAAGGCCAAGATTGTGGCAGACGAGACCCTCTATAAAGTCTCCAAGAAGAGTTCTACCCTTGTTGGTATCGATCTGAGACCCGGAACTCTGACTGATGACCCCGCCACCAAAGTTGAATTCGGCAAGACGAAGAGCATTGCTAAGAACGGTGTTAGCCGTGAGGCTGTTGCTGAGGTTGCCTCACATCTCCTCGCTGCTGATGGTGTCAAGAACGGGTGGTATGATCTCCTCGATGGTGACGAGGATATCCCAGCTGCTGTCAATAGAGTTGTGCGGGAGGGGATCGATGCTGCTGAGGGCGAGGCCATCTATGATGCCTGAGGGATGCCTGCTTGCTTCTAGGTATCACATCAAAATTACAACCATATAATGAATTAAGGCATGGCAAATTTTGATTTGATAGTGATATATCGCAACTGATGCGATCTGTGCTTGAACCCCATGTTAACACCCCGTGATCCATGCCTATGACGGCGAATTGTAATGACATGACAAGTTATGTAATATCTCTGCCTCCCTCAGACAAATATCTGTAACATGATCCTTTTGACTCCATCCACATAGTTTTCCTTACACCTAAATTGAGTCGTAATTCATTTATCTTCGTCTTCCACGGAGTAGGCGCGTAGCTGTCGAGTTCGCTCAAAGGTATTGCGATAGCTGCCCTTGCTGGAACCAAGTCGACTGTTGAGACGGACTCCGTTTGTACATTCATCAGCCCTTCCGAACCATTGAGCCCTGAGAACACGAGCCTCGTCATGGAAGGTCTTCCAGCTGGTGGTGAAATAAATCACGGCGTTCCACACACCCTGTAGTGGAAGCACACAGCCACTAGCGACGCTGAGTGGAAAGCTGATTCTGTCGTGGTGCGTCAGACTATACAGCCGGTTGGCAGAGCTTGGAATCCAAGTTATCAACACCGCGAGACCGAAGATGAAACTGGTACGCAAATACGCCATCTTGACTGGGTCGAATCGCCGGAGTTTCAGAGACGCATTCGATTTGACGGCACGAAGCTTGGTCATTATTGAGGAGGACGCCTGGCGAGAGCTATCGGATGTGCACACTGTTTCGAACCGTTGACCCCTGCCAGAACTCGACGACTCAAGATGCTCGAAAGACCCAGGGAGAACCCAAGACTGGATACGTGGAGGCGCGGCAAGAATTGGAGTAGGCAGTGCAGGCTCTTGGTTTATACCTTGTCTCGGCTCTTCGCGTGTTATCTGGACTTCCGTAACTGCAGTGCCATAAAAGTCCTGGCGAGCTGTAAGATTCTGAGAACAAAAGTCAGTGTCACCTCCCTCACTGATGTTAGGCGGGAAGGCTACCGCTTCTGAGGAACCTCTGTGCTCGCTACTCGAGTAAGGAATCTGATCATTCTTGTCGGCGTTGCCAATAACATCCATCACCATATGCCTGATCTGATTCCGAGTGTGGAAGACATGGTATCCAACAGCAATGTAGATCATGATGGAGAGGAATGAAAAGATCCAGATTGGGATGTAGTAGGCGTAGAGACGAACAAGACTCCAGTCAGTCCCGATCCAACACCAGAGCTGGGAGTTGTCAGTATCTAGGTTAGACTCAAAGGGTTAAAACCACTTACAGTAGCATCTCCAAATATGAGACCTTCAGGGGAGTTGCGGATTGATATCAAAACAACTGCCGGAATGAAAGGGCCACCAAAGCAAATGACGCAGTAAAGCCAGGCATACTTTCGGAACATTCGGGGATCTGCGTTGCAAAAGAACACAAGAAACACATTAATGGCCATTGCAAGTGACCACCAAGGATCAGACTGCATGAACCTGGAGAACAAAGTTAGTGATAAAGCAAAACTTGAGTTGAATATCATACCATTCGAAGATGAAGGCCTGAGCCTGGCAAAGATGTGAACCCTCGCCCCTTTCAAGGCCATCATAACCGATCATAGATGCAACGCTTGCACCGGCATTTGCGATCGAGGCAAAGATGAGAAAGAGGTTAGGAGTTGTTCGAAGTTTCTTGAACAGGCCGAAGGTCAGCAGCACCAGAATAATGGCAACCATGGAACATCCTGCTCCAACTCGTTCAATAGTGATAAGAATCTCGATATGCTCAGGAGAGAATCTAGGTCCTCGATGGTGCTCCGGATGGCCCTCCATGTTAATGTTTGTTGCGGCCGAAGCCATGGAGTTGATGCGAAGAAACGAGGAGGCGAGGCGCTCGCTCCGCAAGCAAACGTGAGTAAACACGAATGGGGAAGGAGAAGAGGAGGAGAAGTAAAGGTAGAAGGAGATGTTGTGAGCTCAACAAGGATAGGCTTACAAACGAAAGGGGCGCCCGGCGACTGCGATAAAGTTGGCAGTTGCCATCAGTGGCAGCAGCTGAGTGGTGGCTTGGGGCCTTCCGGCGTTGAATCAGATCGTGTGCGAACAGGAGAAGACACGAGGTGATAGCTCATGTGGTGAATAGATGTCTAAATGCGATTAAACTGGTATCTCATTCTCTAATTTATTTTGCCATTGTTCCTCAAGTTGTCACTCCCATATAGCATGTGCTCCTCTTTTTGCTTTGGTGTTGGTGTAAGCTTGCACAGCACTTGATCACTTAGATGAACCTAACGCAAGTAACCTTAATCATAGCTTTAAACAGCCTTATATATCCACTAGAGCTTTCTTTGGAACACCTTAGGTAAGAAGCTTAAGTATAAGTGTAGTAAAGTCTATCATTCATATTTCCAAGATAAAGGTGCCCTCTTGCCAATAGAGTGACAAGTCTACCAACAACAAAGGTCGCATATGGATGATAGTGACATGGCCTTTTACTAGGTATTGTAGTAGAAGTTATACAGAAGGAAAAAAAAACAGGATGAGCATTGAGATCTCTATACAAGCTTATTCATATAACAATGAGAAAAATAAAACTTTTGTATCAGGTCAATTAGGGTAGCATCCAATTGGGGTGACCTCTTTTGGCTCTCATCACCCCAATGGGACAAGCCTGCATATGTACCTCGGCTTCACAATCAATGCCACATCCTTGATTTCATGTCGATCAACTTCCAAAACCTAGAGGCAAAGCCTCACTTTTCCTCCTTTCTCAATCGCACCTCAACAAATGAAATACTAATATTCATATAATGCAAGTTTCCAAGCTTTTAAGACCCATAATCCGAACCTCCACTCAACTACCGAGCTTTTGTCCCCGATCGGCCCCGCACTACCGGGTCCGAAATCGCATCATCGGACCTCCCGAAAACAGCGTCCTCTCACACATCAACATCAAAGCCTTCTCATCAGCCAAAATGGAGTTACCGCCCTTCCATAACTCAATTCTCTGCCCTGCGCTTGATCTCGTGCCAGAGAACGCACCACCTGATCTGTTCGCCTCGGAATTATCCTTCTTTGCTTCTCATCCCTGGACAGCTTCTCTGCTCTGTGCGCCTGATGCGATCCCCTTTCTGCCTTCTTGTCGTAATCCAAAGTCACCAGCACATGACCAACTCTTTGGGAATACGCTCAATAACTCCCGCGGCTTGAGGCATCTCATCAGTTACTTTCGTGCACCGAGTTTTGAGGTCGCGAGAGATCCAGCACACAACATCACTGAGATCACGGTGCTTGTATCGGTGGGCGAAGGCGTGAGTGGCTATCCTGGAGTTGTTCACGGTGGAATTGTTGCCGCGTTGTGTGACGAGTCTATGGGTACCATTTTCGATTTGAACGGTACTTTAGGGAAAGAGGCTAGAGCGTTTAAGACGCATAATGTGACGGGCGGCATAGAAGTAAAGTATCTCAAGCCTGTGCCTACAGACAGTGTTGTCTGCATTACAGCTGTTGCAGAAGAGATCGATGGTCGCAAGACCAAGGTCAGGGGTGAAATGAAGAATGAGAAGGGAGAGGTGCTGGCGGCCTGCTCAAGCCAATGGGTAGCACTTAAAGCCAGCTTGTGATACAAGGTAGATTTGGCGTACATCAAATATCTGTTGATGAGGATCATGGATTAGAGTAAGACTATATATTACTACCTAGACATAAGAAAAAAGGTATCAAGGATGCAAGAGTAACAAAAAGTGGTATATGAAATCCATACAGGTACCTTTTCGCCAATACTGAAAAGTACATCTAATCAAGGCACCCAGTGTTTTCGGCCGTTAGTCATAACCCCATCATTTAGAGCTCTCTCCTTTCTCCGACTTCAACCCAGGAACAATAGACTTGACCGCATCTTTAACCTTGTGGGGGTCTTCCAAGGCCTCGTAAGCGGCCTCACGCTTACTCTTATGTCCATGCTGCCAAGATTCCTCCCGTTCATCCAACTCACTCTCGGCTGAGCTGATGCTGCTCTGACTTCTGTTCATGACCATGTTGATCATTCTGCCCTCGTTCTTCTTGACATTGCGCTGATTTTCCTTCATATCCTGCAGTTCCTGGTCCTCACAGTGCATTGTTATTATGCCCATCCCTGGGAAGTTCTTCTCAAGGAATTGCTTGAGATATGGCAGAGTAGATTTGTCCGGTCGGTATGTTCCAGAATCGTTATCGATAATCAGTTGATAATACGCAGGATCGTGTGGAGGTTGCTCCTTAGGCGGGCCTCCAGGGATATCTTCCTGCGGGTGCGTCTTTGTGTGAGGATGCACATCATCTGATGCAAGTGGCTTCTTAAGTCTTCGAATGAAGAATTCCCCTGAACAGGCGATGTAGGTCTCGACATCAGAATGCATGGTGTGTTTGCTCAACATGTCGATACCAAATTCTTTACCAGTCTCTGTAAATCTGAACATGCCATCTAGAGTCAGAACATAGGTGAAAATGCGACCTCCCTCGTCGTAGTGAACGAGCTTCAGAAATTGCTCTGAAGCCTCTGATGAGCATGCATCGAACTTGCCATATTCTGTAGATGCATTGAAATTGTAGATACGGCGGTGCTGGCTGTGTAGCGCTTTGTTCAGGATTGTGCCGCGCAAGCCCGCCGAAGAGTAAATCGATGCAATAATAGGTCTGAATTCAACAAAGCGATGATATAGCTTGGGAGGCACCGGGCCTTGAAGCTGCATTTCATTTGCTTGGAAGCTGATAAATTGTTAGCATAAGCCAGTTCATATCCCGGAAAAGTAACATACTCGTATTTTTGAGTCTTGCTCTTCTTATTCCCATTTTCATCAACTTGTTGGTCTTCATCTGTTCGGGCGTCGTCCTCGGCATTAGCATTAACCTTGACACCAGCAATTCGACCGATCAGTGGACTGAAATGTTTGACCCATGTTGTTGGTCCAACTGTGTACATTTGCGCATAAGGCGGATCTGAAGGTCCCAAAAGCTCCATACTCAATCGGAGCAGAGGTGTCATGTGAATGTTGTGAGTAACAACGCTGGTAATGGCTTTAGCCAAATATGCCCTCTTGCTCATCATGCGCTTCTTAGCCTCATAAACACGGCCAGGGCGGGGAATGCCTTTCCAGTCTGGACCCAAGCTGGGCACTTTAATTGTAACATTGCCCAATCTATCGTCATGATCAGGAAAATCCTCGTCGTACATTCGACACTTGAGAGTGAAGCCTGTTGGTGGAACGTTTGCGACAATCCATTCATCCTCCCATTCCGGCTCGGTTGTCTTCCTTATGGTTCTCGTCCGGTGAGTAAGATCGGGATCCTCCTTGTGCCGCTTCGGTTGAGTACCTTTGAGCGTCGCATGAAGGAAAGGATCTGAAGAGGCCGTAACAAAATCGCCGGGGGCGAGATTTGAAGCGCTGTGGAAGGTGAATCGAATGGTATAACCCTGTGGCGCATCAGGAAGAGGGGTTGGATCGAAGCCACCGGGAGGTCCTTTTGTTATTTGATGTACACGATCTTTGAGGCCGGTTCCAATTTTTGTAGGGCGCTTTATAGCCTGGTTAAGATGGTGCTCATGACTGTCTTGTAGTGGTTTTGCACCATTTGTCTGCTCTGGTGAAACCCCATTGGCATTCTGTGTCGCTGTCTCGTCGTGGCTGTGACCGTTCGTTTGGCCGTCGCCGTTGGTGCTGATTGGAGCGGTCATTTTCTAGACCCTTCTTTCTGATGAAGAATGTGAAAAGATGAAGATTGCGATTTATGGAGTTTGCGCCAAATGATATACAGCTTGATGCAGTGGCCAAAAACACTGCGTCACTTCAGGAAAACAAAACCCTCTCATCCGGGTACCCGAAGAAAGGTTTTTTTTATGACGGTGAAGGAGGAGGGTTGAGTTCAATAACGGTTTAAAAGAGGCTGGTTCATAAAGGTCCTGTCCTCGATAGATGGTGTGTGTGATAAGCGCCGTCGCAACCGTGGCTCTGGAACTGGACTAGAACTGCAACTATTCTAATGGTGGATGGTGGCTTATATTTCAACGCCATCCCATGATAACTCTGCTAATCTCGTTACAGTCGTGGCATGAGAACTTCAGCCAAGCCCAAACTTGGTCTATCCACAGCTGTATAACTCATATTTCTTGGCGCCATGAAGCGTCGCAAGCTCTCGTGGCCAAGTCATTAAAGGTGTCATTGGATTCGCTATTTTTTGACGTCACCTCGAGTTGTGTACAGGGAAATGTATGCAGGACTTCACGGCTATAGCGGCATTTGAGCTGCCAAGGGCTGGGCTGTAGCGGCTATGAGTGCCGCCCAGCCTGAAAACCCCTTGAGATTCACCCACTTAGACCAGGCTTTTTAGGGGACCCTGATCAGTTTTCTCGGCACAGCCTAGCAATCTTTACGCGATGGCTTCGGAACGCGGCTCGCGCTGTCAAGACCACCTTAGTTCATCATGAGATCTGCATCATAAAATTCGATTCTGCTTATTTATGATCGGCATTCCAAAGTTTTATCTCTTTTCTCCAGTCATCATCAACTACCATTTCTGGTAACAATGTTCAACCTACACACAAGCCGCATAAATTGTTCTTGCCATCAAAATTGCAAAACTTGAGTCAAGGCACAGGCATGTGACTGCTAAGTTATTAGTTAATTGAATGAAGGGTTTTAAAGCTCGGATCTCGGATGCAATGTTTTGCCAGGGGCTTGTTCTAGACAACATAGCCTCCATTCACTGATTCCATTATCAAATCTGAGGCTGTTTAATGACAATCATTCAATATCTGCCGAACCCATGTCTAATTAACCTTTATACGAGCCAGTCAGCCTGACCTAACTAAGGTTGTTTAAATGTCCGAACACGTTAGTGATAACTCAGAAAGTCTTGTTTTACGAAATAGCGAATGAGAAGCCCTTCCACTGCCCTGTGGTCCTGGTCTTAGGTATTTTAATGCTTTATGCATGCTGTTAATGTTATTATAAATGGAAGACTAAAACATATACTAAACTTTAATAGCCGTAAGGCATACAGAGAGCATATCTACGGGCAAGCCAATAGGTTGCTGTTCTTATAGTTCGGCTACCTAATCAGTTACGATATCACTCAACGACAATACATTCAGCCGCACATAGCTTGACTATTGAGATATGATACAAACCACACGTGGGTTGTGCGTGGCCTCTTATCAGCCTACAATAAACAGAAGGCAGCGAGACAAGCCAGGCTGAACTCGGCCGTTCGTGACCCAAGCAAGAGCTTGTCATATCAAGCCCTAGCAGGTAACTTGAGTGCGCTCATCCACCAACCATTTACTAGGTACACTTATTCGATCTTGACCACCATACAGACACAGAATCGATCAGGTTGGCGCACTTAGACTGGGTGATTGTCTTCGATAATGTGCAAAAACATGCATGAGCAAGATATATTCCTGATAACAACTACAACAGTGAGTCTTCTCAACGGCATCTTAATTGAATACGAAGATCGACAATTACAAGCGATTTCAAAACCATAGATCAGTTGAAAAAACCTCAGAAGAGACCATAGATTGAATCAATAGCCCTCCCAATCCTCCACACACAACCATTAGAACCACACTCTCTCTTCTCAACCTTCGCATTCATGACTCTCCCCCCTTCAACCTTGAGCTTGAATCCCGCGCGGCCCTTGATATGTCTGCCATCCATTCTCCCGAAGCCCGCCATGAGGAAGAACCGTGTTGCATCAGCGTTGCCAGGCGCCTCGGCCTTTTTGGTGAAGTACTCCAGCGCCTCATTCGAAGGAACGAGGAAGACCACCTTAGAGTTCTCCTTCGCGCGATGGCCGGAGAATCCTATGTCAAGACGATCGTTAGGGAACCACGGAGCCACAATATTCAGCAACTCCCTGGCGCGAGAAGTCTGAGGGTCCGCGGCCAAGATGTCCCTCATTGTTTTGGAAGGGGAGTGCTTAATGGCTGGTAGAGAGCGGTGACTCTTAGCAGAGTCCTCACCGAAGTAGGTGAGGAATGGATCAAGGATATTGTCGATTTTATACACCACACCGTTCGAAGCAGGTATGCGGATGGGCTTACCTCTTCTGTCTTTCAAGAGTTTGGCTTGTGTGCCGGCACGCACATCAGACTTTGTCAACCCTGAGTTGGTGATGATGTCGCCATTTCGGCTGGTATGGACTGAAAAGCCTTCAATCGTGATGATGTTTTTTCTGTATAGATCGTGCGGGCTGAGTTTTCCCGGGAGAATGTGTGTACGGAGAAGGGCAGCCAGGAGAGGATAACCAGTTGCAGTGGTCAGCTTCTCCGCCAGACCGGGGACCTTAGCAATCGCCTCGTTGGTAGGGGCAAGAATGGTAAAGTCAAGACCGACATGGTTATCATTGAAGCGTTCTTCGAATGCAGGCTCAGGAATTCCATCGCCATCTCCGGTTGACTTGAAGAGGTTATAGAATGCAGTCAGGTCCTTGTGCTGTCCGAGAACAGTAAGGACGGCATTGGTGCGATCGACTTTGGCTGAGGCTCCAGTAAGGAGGAGTATGGAAGCGCAGAGCGCGGCTTTGAAGAAGTTGGTCATGTTTCCAAAATGAGTGTCGAGTTATGGTTGTTCTGTAGAATCTGATGTCTGCTATTGTTAGTTGTGAAGCCTCGTGGCATTTTATAGATATCTCAGAATTCGCTGAACTATATGGTTATCACGATGTCACCCAAGCTCAGTCTTATGGTGCATAAAAGAGAAGAAACATATGTTTCTAGGTTTTGGAGAATCTCAATGCAACGCTTTTTTGCGCCGTGATGCCTCATGCTCTTGTAATTAACTTTTAACTATGTGCTACTCCAAAGTTGATAAACACTACACAGGAATTACCGAGTGACCGTGCACACTGAAGATCAAACACGCCGTTGGACTTTGACTCAAAGTCGGGAAGATCAAATTCGCCACGGGCCAGCTTTATCCTCAGCCCTTCATAGACAGCTTTAATACCGTGCGGCCGTAGGTTTTTGCGAAAGCGTCGAGAGCTTGAAGATGCCTCAGTTTATCATCCGAATACTAATCTTGAGACAATATTGTGGCGTGTAAGGGCTTGAAATAGTACGTTTCAGGGAGTACTTCGATTCAACTCCATTGATATAATAGTTTTGGCCTGTGCTTCGAGACTTGGCGAATTGTGGGAAATCATATCCCAAGCAATCTGTTGTTATTTATCACTTTGCTCTCTTCATGGATGTTCTCCCTTTATCTGTGTTTTCTGCTGCTCAACAACCTTACACTTGAACACCTTCGCCCCTTATTCACTTATAGAAACTTTAAAAAACCATTATTGAAGAATAAAGAGCAACAGAGTCTTGCTATTTTCATAACGAATAGAAACATATAACAATTCAAGTTGCTAAAGATTATCTGTTCAACTCAAGCTCTGTAGAAGGACTTACCCTAGAGCACATCGTTTTTCTTACATTACCATATTGCCAAGCCATGGCAAGGCAAGATCCGGGGAAGTTTGCAGCTAGAGCAAGTTGAAGCGAGGGCTACTGTTATATGCTGAATCGTGGCTTGTCTTTTCCATATTCCCCTCTGGAGTTGCTATTTTAATCCATTGTCCTAAGAGCTGCCACGAAACTCAAAGCTCGTGTTGCTTGAAACAGATGACGTTGGTGCATTTATAAGTATCTATGTGTAAAGCTACTTTACCCTCTATATAGAGGGCAGCTTCTGCGGATGTACTTTTAAAGAAAAATACATGTGTAGCGTAGGAGCCGCTGTTCAGGGTCCGACTCCCTTTACATCGGCCAAGCACAATCACGACATTGGCTTTAATGCGTTATTTTACCCGATTGACGGTGACATTTAGTCCCTGACCAACACGGGTTACTATTGTGCCGCATGTACTGCTGAAAAGTGAGAAAACGGCTGATGAATGGAAGTATCTTTCAGTTGTTAGTGACCTCTTTGGATTCCGTGAGCTTCTCCCAATCGTCATCCCAAGTGGAGTCTTCAGAGAAGCTGATTGGTACCGAATCGTCATTCCAGTTGCCATTGCCCCGCCATCGATCTGACTGCCCCGCCATTTGCTACCCTGAGATCCAATTGAAAGAGCTTATCGAGCTTCTGAAGCCATTGATCATACGGGGACAGGAGCTCAACAGCAGAAATCCCATTTATTGTTCCTGGGCCTGGCACCGCATCAGCACCGCATTAAACCTGCCTCGTCCCAACGCAGCTGTTAGTTACTTGCTGTAGGTATAAAGCTCCACGCTCACCTCCTCTTTTCAAGATGCGCCCTTTCTCTCTTGCATCTTTCTCCCGCGTTACTCGCACAACCACTCGAATCAATCCCTTTTTCACTCAATCTCGCAACTTTTCTTTCACACAAACCACAATGGGTGTCGAGAAGACTATCATCTCCGAGGGCAGCGGCCCCTCTCCTACAGTCGGCCAATTGGTCACCATCGACTACACTGGCTGGATCAAGGACGAGTCCAAACCTGACAACAAGGGAGACCAGTATGTTTGTTCATACACCCACCACCTTGGATTAAAATTGACATTTCTCTTCGCAGGTTCGATAGCTCTATCGGCCGTGGTCCCTTTCAGGTCAAGATCGGTACCGGCCAGGTCATCAAGGGTGCGTCTCCCCCAACAACTTGCCGAGCTGTAGCGTAGCAAGACGCTGAGCTGACTCAATACAGGCTGGGACGAGGGTGTTCCTACCATGAAGCTCGGCGAGAAGGCTCTTCTCGACATCACTCCGTAAGTAACTTCAACGTCTTCAAATTAATTCATACGTAGAATGCTAACCATTATTGCCAGTGACTACGGCTACGGTGCTCGGTAAGCCAGCAAACTCGGGCCATTAGATACTATGCCTCTGGACTGGCCAAGTTGGACCATGAAAAAATAGCTAACGTATATATCACAGCGGCTTCCCCGGTGCCATCCCCCCTAACGCTACTCTCCTCTTGTAAGTTGGCTGAGGACTACCAGCTCAATGAATTCCTTACTGACTTCTCCTTCAGCGAGGTTGAGCTCAAGAAGATTGCTTAAATGTCCTAATTATCTACCGCTACCCTTCGATCGAGTCTGGAACTATAAAGCTTTAACGAGCTTAGGGTGAGCTGCAAACGCTCAACGAATACTACGATCGACCTGATGCCCATTATACCCCTACAGACATGCAGCATCAGGGTGCAGGATGGATTGAGGAACCAGAGACGGCGACTTTTTTACATGATGCCTAGGGGGCGGTCAAACAAAGAATAATTGACATTCTTCTTGAACTCTGCGATGACTCCAGCCAACGATATCCTATGCGTGAATAAAGTGAATAGACCGCCAAATTATGAGACAAAACCCCATATACCAATACGTTATTTTGCTGTTTGAGTTTCCTCATGCTCCATGAACCTTCACGAAGCTAAGGCATCATGCGCCAAAATCGCCCCGCGCGAGTTGACCCCGCCGTTGAATCTCATGATGGACCTGCATCTTCATAAGGGTACCTGAATAAGAAGGTCGAGATCGCCGCAATACCCTGAAAAATCTGCGATTGTTCTATACAAGTGAAACTAACCGTGTCAAGTCAATGGAATCCAACAGAAGCTTGGAATCTGCAGCAAATCAGTGCTAGGCCCAGGCGCCGGAGGGGCACCTACGTTTAGCTCTCGCCCTGACAACCTTAACGTCCATGCAGTTAACTGGTTGCGGGGCTGCTGTGCCTCACTAGAGCTTAGGTGTACTGACTGGCGGTTTGAAAGATAAACTGCTGTTGCGTGAATGAATCAATAAACAGCTCATAATTGTTCATTGACAGATACGGGATGTAATTACGAATAATATGAATCTTTTTAACAAGAAAATGCACTGTAATTGAAGTCTTGTCACTGATTGATACCTCAGGCCAGGCGGCTTATTAAAGCCAAGGCGCCCGCTGACAGTTGGTGGGGCGAGACAGCTTTGCCTGCGGACTCGGGCCATTACCTCATCAACACTGGACACTCCATGCCGTGCTCTCTTGTTCCACTCCAACCTCAAGTCAGAACCTCTTTTCTTACAAGCCAAATTTTGACCATACTCACAACACGATTCTTACGACTCTACGATCTGCGACGAGAACTATTGTCGCTCGTAGATAACTCCTCCACCTTCCTCCATCCCTTACCATTACCTTTTGCTGTCTGGCGGGGTTGAGCTCTGCCTGGTGCTGGATCGCCCTCGCAACGACTGACGCAGCGTTTCCAACATTACCACTTCTTCTAAAACAGACAAGCTGGGGAAGCGAAAGCTCTCCAACGGGGAGTCTCCTACCCATAAAAGAATAATGGCTGTAAGTCCAGAATCTCCATACTCGCTGTGTTGGCTTGTCGCTCGTCATAATTCTTGGTCCTGTAGCATCAAAGCATGTGAAAGGCGGGCGCTTTTTGAGAGACTTTTACCGTGAGCATGCAGACAGGACTCGAACGTACTGACCATCCGCCCTAATAGGAACAGAAGCAACCAGAGGTCGACCTTGCGACCCGAATGCAGGTCGACGAGTCCGTTGTTGGACATAGCGAAATCGACGAGTCCCTCTACAGCCGACAACTCTATGTGCTAGGCCACGAGGCCATGAAGCGCATGGGTGCTTCTAATGTACTCATCGTCGGTCTAAAGGGCCTCGGTGTAGAAATCGCCAAGAACATCGCTTTGGCTGGTGTCAAGAGCCTTACCCTCTACGACCCTGCGCCAGTCCAGATTGCGGATCTTTCGTCCCAGTTCTTCCTCACCCCTAGCGATGTTGGAAAGCCCAGAGATGAGGTCACTGTGCCCCGTGTTGCCGAACTCAATGCCTATACCCCCGTCAAGCTTCACCAGTCACCTGGCCTCGACGGCGAACTTTCGCAGTTCGACAAGTATCAAGTTGTTGTTCTGACTAATACGCCTATCCATCAACAAAAGGCTATTGGCGACTATTGCCACAGCAAGGGTATCTACGTCGTTGTCGCCGACACATATGGTCTTTTCGGTTCCGTCTTCTGTGACTTTGGCGAGAAGTTCACATGTATCGATCCTACCGGCGAGACTCCCCTTAGCGGCATTGTGGCAGGCATTGACGAGGAGGGCTTGGTGTCTGCACTTGACGAGACTCGACATGGACTGGAAGATGGCGATTACGTGACATTCTCAGAGGTTGAAGGAATGGAGGCACTAAACGGAGCCGAGCCCCGAAAGATTACAGTTAAGGGTCCGTATACCTTCTCTATCGGCGATGTTTCTGGACTTGGTCAATACAAGCGAGGTGGCATGTACCAACAGGTCAAGATGCCCAAGATCATCAACTTCAAGGACTTCACCACTGCGCTCAAGGAACCCGAGTTTCTCATCTCAGATTTCGCCAAGTTCGACCGACCTCAGCAGCTGCACCTCGGTTTTCAGGCACTTCATGCTTTCCAACTTACTCACAAGCGACTTCCTAACCCCATGGACGATGAAGATGCTCTTGTCGTTCTCGGTGCCGCCAAGAAGTTTGCTGAGCAGGAGGGTCTTGACATTCAGCTGGATGAGAAGCTTCTGAAGGAGCTGAGTTATCAAGCTCAGGGTGATCTCAACCCTATGGCTGCCTACTTCGGTGGTATTGTGGCACAGGAGGTCCTCAAGGCTGTTTCTGGCAAGTTCCAGCCCATCAACCAGTGGATGTACTTTGACTCCCTCGAGTCCCTGCCTTCATCTACCAAGCGATCTGCTGAGCTCTGCAAGCCCATCGGAAGCCGATATGATGGACAGATCGCTGTTTTTGGTACTGAGTTCCAGAACAAGATTGCCAATGTGAAGCAGTTCCTCGTTGGTGCTGGTGCCATTGGTTGTGAGATGCTCAAGAACTGGGCCATGATCGGCCTGGGAACGGGACCTGAAGGCAAGATCTGGGTGACTGACATGGACTCGATCGAGAGGAGTAACCTGAACCGCCAATTCCTGTTCCGAGCCGATGATGTTGGCCAGATGAAGAGTGACCGTGCTGCTCTTGCTGTTCAACGAATGAACCCCGACCTCGAAGGCCACATGGTGACATTAAAGGAACGCGTTAGCCCCGAGACCGAGAATGTCTTCAATGAGGAATTCTGGCGAAACCTGGACGGTGTTACCAATGCTCTCGACAACGTTGAGGCCCGAACCTATGTTGATCGTCGATGTGTCTTCTTCCAGAAGCCTCTTCTCGAGAGCGGTACTCTTGGAACCAAGGGCAACACGCAGGTCGTTCTGCCCCATCTCACTGAGTCATATTCATCGTCCCAGGACCCCCCTGAGAAGGAGTTCCCCATGTGCACTATCCGGAGTTTCCCCAACAAGATCGACCACACCATTGCCTGGGCCAAGGAGTACATGTTTGAGAAGCTCTTTGTCAAGGCTCCTCAAACTGTCAACCTGTACTTGACTCAGCCTCAGTTCATCGAGAATTCATTGAAGCAGGGTGGCAACCAGAAGGAAACCCTTGAGACGATTCGAAACTATCTCACAACCGAGAGGCCACGAACCTTCGAGGACTGTATTGCCTGGGCCCGCCAGTTGTTTGAGACTGAGTTCTCCAACAAGATCCAGCAGCTCTTGTACAACTTCCCCAAGGATTCCGAGACCTCATCCGGTACTCCTTTCTGGTCTGGACCCAAGCGCGCTCCTGATGCGCTCAAGTTTGACCCTAACAACCCCTCTCACTTCGGATTCATTGTTGCTGCTGCCAACCTCCACGCTTTCAACTATAACATCAAGTCCCCTGGAACTGACAGGTCTATCTACTTGCGAGAACTGGATAACGTCATTGTCCCCGACTTTACTCCCAGTTCCAACGTGAAGATCCAGGCCGATGACAAGGAGCCTGTGGTAAGTATTCACGCATCTTATTCAAAAAACAGTATTAACTTGGATGCAGGAGCCCGAGTCAAGCAACTTCGACGATAATGACGAGATCGAGAAGCTGACTGCTAGCCTCCCATCGTCCAGCTCTTTGTCTGGATTCCAGCTGGTGCCCGTTGACTTCGAGAAGGATGATGACTCGAACCATCACATCGACTTCATCACTGCTTGCAGTAACCTCAGAGCAGAGAACTACAAGATCGAGCCCGCTGATCGACACAAGACTAAGTTCATCGCTGGCAAGATTATTCCCGCCATCGCCACGACTACTGCATTGGTAACTGGCTTGGTGGTGCTTGAGTTGTACAAGATCATTGACGGCAAGGATGATATAGAGCAGTACAAGAACGGTTTCATCAATCTCGCTCTGCCTTTCTTTGGATTCAGCGAGCCCATTGCCAGTCCCAAGGTAGAATACCAAGGCCCTGACGGCAAGGTCACTTTGGATAAGATTTGGGACCGCTTCGAGATTGAAGATATAACCCTGAAGGAGCTTTTGGAAACCTTCAAGGTCAAGGGTCTCACAATCAGTATGCTGAGCTCTGGTGTCAGCCTCCTTTACGCATCTTTCTTCCCCCCTTCTAAGCTCAAGGAGCGTTATGACCTCAAGTTGAGCCAGCTGGTTGAGACGATCTCCAAGAAGCCTATTCCATCTCACCAGAAGGAAGTCATCTTTGAGATTGTGGCTGAGGATCTTGCAGAGGAGGATGTTGAAGTGCCCTACATCAAGGTCAAGATGGCATAAAGTACTGCGGCTATGAAGCATGTTGAACAGTCCTTTGAAATATGTATATGAGATGTTAGAAACGACTCGAGTGCACAAGAGCACATGAACGATGAAGGATGAAACCCATAAAGATAGATAAATTCATTACTGTATGATAAACTGTACGCCAACTGTTAATTGATTTATCACTGAGTATACTGTGTACAGAATGATATTCTTTTCGTCTTTGAAAACGAAAATGTTTACTCAACTGCTGAGACTAGCAGACTACCACCTTCGACTGGATATGGAATTTTCTTTACCAAGCCTGTCGTCATGATGCACATGGGCTTATCAAGACGGTAGAGCATGTTAACTAAGCAACTCGCAGTAAAGCGGGGTCGACTATTACGCCACGATTATGGAATGCTTTCAAGAGTGGCAGCCAAAGCTCCAGGACGGCATAGCTCAACAATGGAAGCTCTCGGGGAATCCACCAGACCCCAAGAGCGGCCCTGGAAATGGTAGGACAGGCTTTATCTGGTTGGTAACTAAGCTGCCGTAGCTTTTGAGGGGCTGCTGAGCAAGTCATGAGTGAGCAAGGGTTCCATCAAGTGTGGTGATGACCACTTTTCTCGTTACTCTTTTCAGCTGTAGCTATAAATGTGTTGGTTGTCGCCGTCATTGAATGCTCCGATTTGTTTTTTTTAAAAGACATGTTAATGCAAGGAATTGGAATTCGATCATCTCGAGTTTTCACCGGAAGTTCTCCTTTTAGACCACAGCAGCAACAAGCTACCAGATTTATCACATCTCTAAGAGGATCATCGTTTAAACCATCTCTCACTCACATTCAGTCCGCATATCAAATCAGAATGGTACATAGACCTGATACTCTCACTGCTCTTCTCAGCCTGCTAACAGAGCTACAGGCAAGCACTGGTAAAGTCACTGACTGGGTCAAGCCCGGCGACAAGTCTGGCGAGTTCAAACGTCAAGTCAGTTCATTCCGAGACTTTATCTCTCGCGATCCCAATGCCAAGTATCCTGCTGAGGCTGGTCGATACCATCTCTACGTGAGCTACGCATGCCCATGGGCCTGTCGTACCCTGATCGCCCGCAAGCTCAAGGGTCTTGAGGATATCATCTCGTACTCTGTTGTGCATTGGCATCTTGGTGAGGGCGGCTGGCGATTTGTTTCCAAGGATGAGGATGTTCCTGGCGACAACGTCGTGCCTGATCCCATCAAGGGCCATGAGGGCTTCACACACTTGAAGGATGTGTACTTTGAGAGTGAGAAGAATTATGATGGTCGATATACTGTGCCGGTACTGTTTGACAAGAAGACGAACCGAATTGTGAGCAACGAGAGCAGTGAGATTCTGCGAATGTTGGGCACTGAGGTGAGTTATTATTCTTCATGATGTTTGACTGATGGTTGCTTACTTGTATTAGTTTGATGACATGCTGGATGAGAAGTACAAGGCCATTCAGCTGTACCCTGAAGACCTCCAGAAGCAAATTGAGGAGGTCCATGAGTGGCAATATGGCGGCATCAACAACGGTGTTTACAAGTCCGGCTTCGCAACCACCAGTGAAGCCTACGAGCGAAACGTCATCGCTCTCTTCGAAGCTCTCGACCGCGCCGAGAAGCATCTCTCAGAGCAAAAGGGCCCTTACTGGTTCGGCGACAGACTCACCGAAGTCGATATTCGTCTGTTTGTCACAATTATTCGTTTCGATCCGGTCTACGTGCAGCACTTCAAGTGCAACATTCGCGACATTCGCTCAGGATATCCAGCTCTACACAAATGGATGCGAAACTTGTACTGGAACGATCCTGCGTTCAAGGATACCACGCAGTTTGAGCACATCAAGTGGCACTACACTAGGAGTCATACTCAAATCAACCCTTTCTCTATTACGCCTGTTGGGCCTCTGCCACATATTCTGCCGCTCGAGGAGGAGGTTACTTCTGCGCAGAAGAAATAAGGATGAATATTGCTGGTAATGAAATAGCTAGAAGAAATATTGAATATTGAATACTGAATACTGAATACTATGTTACAAAACATGTGCATGGTCAATTATGCAACCATGAGCCGAGTTTTGTTACTGATGAAACTGAGGTGAAGCCCAATGTCTGATTTGTTTCAAAGCGCACAGTACAGTACAGGTACCCGAGATTTTAGTGGAGGCAGTGGAACGACACGACTGAATTTCATCAAGTGGAGGCTCATTCTCAGTGCGTGCAGCAGTATCGGACCGTGCATTCGTGCCAGGCTCATCCACTGTTTCTCCTCATCCACAAACAAATCAACAACACAGTTTACTTTTAGCCAACCTTCAAGCTCAAGCTCAATGCTCACGAGACAATCTATTCAACTAAACATATGAGAATAATCCAACATATTATACCTTCTTTGTTCTTATATAGGCACCCAAAACAAGATCTGACTTGTCCCTTGCCAACTGTCACTCACGCTAAGAGCGCTAAGAGGTGCCTCTCTCACTGGACACTGCACTCCAGCCCTCGCCAGCACTGGGCTACCTACCCTCTCTTCTCTCACCTCTCGCGCTCTCGCCCGCTTTCGGTCTCTCCCTCTCACATCCACGTCAAGCCACCGAAAACAACTCTCGATATCCGTACATCCCAACTCAATTCACCTCAACCATCTCCTGCGTCTTGCTCACCGTTACACACTGTCACGCTCCCGTTGAACCGCCCGCCTTCGACATCATTCCACTGAACCCTTGAACTTCTGCCAATACTCTACCAATATTTACCCCCTCGACGAATCAATAATTACGGGGCATTCTCTCCCTCGCTGGGCCTTGCTTGCTTGTTCTTGATTGGGGCTTTTCGTCTCGATAAAGCCCAGCTTTGGCTTGGCTCCACCTCTGGTTCGCCTTGTCGACCACCACCACCAGCAAGCAAAGCACAGCACAGCACCACCGCAAGTGCACCACCACCTTAGGACGTCACCCTTCTCCGCCAACCACCAACTCGCTCGACCCTGATCTCTTTTTTCACGCTCTCGTCTTCACAGATCGCCTACCTCGTCCTTTGCTACCGCTGTCTGAATTCACCTCACGATATTCACCCCGTTTATTCTCCTCACCTGACTCACCGACTGAACGACTTGATCGATTTGATTCTCCGCACAATAACCATTCTTCCGCTATCGCAACTTCTCGCCACGTCGTCACCCTTGCTCGTTACACCAACAATAATAAATTCTAAAAATCACACTCTTCCCAAAATCAAAGCTGTCGTATTTCCAGACAAGACAATTCTTGAAAGCCTACCTCGATTGCGATCGCTCGTCCGCCTTGGGACACTTTATGCTTTTTTATACTCCTACCAATCATAACTCGGATGCGATCACAGCGCCGGCTTTTTCTTAACCATGGTAATCCGATACGAGGCCAATTTCTTGATCTACCTACGGGACTCACCGTTATGTACCAAACCGCCAAATCTCCCTCCAGCTGAGGAATGGATGGGGTGAGTAACAATGATTTCCTGAAGCCAGACTCAATCTCCTGACCTCGCTTTAGACCCCCACCTGAACCGAATCGCACACAGACCAAGGTCACTGGTGACCGACCTCGATCCAACGACAACCCTCTGCTTGATCAGACCAACCGCCGTCCTGGTATTGAGAGACATGTTTCAAGGAATAGTGCCAGTTTGTCTCTCCTGTGCTATGTTCCTAGGGTTGCCGTGTACTGACCAGCGCGCAATTATCCAGATCCTGAAGACCTCGTCTTTGCACCTCCTTTAAAAGCGTTTGCTTCGGCGCGAGGCAAATCAACGCTCGAAACTGACAAAACTGCTAAGGAGTCTGACGCATCAGGCCGTTTCGGCAACTTCCGAAGTCGCACTGGAGATCTGGACGCTGACCGATTCCGCGATGGACGCAATAGCAATGGGTACCGTCGGCGTGAAGGTGAGAGTGAATCAGATGGTTGGAGTACAGTGAAGCCACGCAAGAGTTTTGGTCACGAGGGTGCTGAGCGTTTCCATGGACGTATGGGAGGCAACTTCCGAGATGACAAGCGACAGCCCAGAGAACGTGACGACGCTGCTCGAGATCGCCCCGCACGAAACTTTGACGCTTTTGCTAGAGATGGAGACGACGAGGGCAGACCTCGAAACGGAATGAACAGGAACAAGTCTGAGTCGTGGTACAAGAACGAGTCCAATGCGATTACCACTCCCGCTGCCGAAACTTTTACTACCCCCGACAAGCGCGAACGAATTGATCGCGCAAAGAGCTGGAGAGACCGCGATGCGATTGCCGATGCTCATGACGACCGTCATAACAATAACAACAATAACCGCGCGAATGATCGACGCTGGGGACGGGACCGTGAACAACGTGTCGAGCGCGAACCCGAATGGCTAGACGAACCTCTCGAGGAACACCCCGAAGCTCACACGCAGCAAGATTTCCAGAAGTGGATGGAAGAAATGAAGAAGGCCAAGGCTGGAATCCCTGCTGCTCCTGGAAAATCCGCGAATGCTGAGGCAGCTCAAGCCATTATCGAGGCTGAAAAGCCTCCTGTGCAATCTGCTCCAGCTGTTCAAACTGGACCAGACAAGTTCTTTATGGCCTTTGGATCGAATGCTGGCCTTGATGCGCCACTAGCTGAAGAGTCCAAGGAACCTGTCAACAAGCCCAAGGCGACTGGTAAATCCTCCAGGTTTACATCTTTCTTCTCGCAACCTCAAGAGGAGCCTCAACGTAAAACGGAACCTCCTACTCCTATGACGGCACCTCCTGCCAACAGCGGCATGCCTCTGCCTCTACCCTTTGCAGGCGGTCCTGGCCCTTCAGCTGGCGGCGAAGAGGAGCGACAGGCTTTCCAGCAATTACTTGCAAAGCTTCAGAAGCAGACCATGAGTGCCACACCGCCAGGACTCCCCGCCTTTGCTGCCCCTCAAGGTACACCACCCAATGGTAGCCGGCCAAGCGCCATTACCTCTCCCGAGTCTCCTTTCCAGCAATATGGCCCTGACCGACGAATGGACGGCCCTCTTGGCCGAGCCCCGCCTCAGCATGTTCAAGAGATTCTTGCGCCTCGACCCCAGCCACAAGCTGCTCGCCCTGAGCAACTTCTCCAGGATCTTGTTGGTCAGCGCCAGCGAGCTCCCAGTCAAGGTTCTGGACGTCCAGATGCCGCTCGCAACAACAGTAACACTGAGTTCTTGATGAATCTTATGAGAGCACCCCCAGATGCTCAGCGCAACGAATTGTTAATGCGCATGGGCCCACAGCAGCAGAAGCCAGGACCGATGCCTCAAGAGCCCGATTTCCCCAGGGACGACCGTGGCCCTCAGCGTCACATGCGTCAACCACCACCTGGTTTCCCTATGGAAGAACGATTTCACAACCCTCCTGACGCTGATGCTCGACCCAATCAGCCTACGCAGATTCTGCAACGCCCACCTCCTCCCCCAGGCCTGGACCACCAAATGCCTCCCAGCTGGATGCCTGGTGGCCAGATGCCTCCTCCTCAGCAACGAGGTCCTATGATTCATCCTCCAGGACTTCCTGGTGGTCCCGGTGGCCCTGGAGGCCCTGGACCTAACCGTAACATGCCCATGCCTCACATGTTCCCTCCCAATTTTCCTCCTGGTGTCATGCCCCCTCCCGAGGCCTTGGGTGGCCCTCCTCCCCGAAACATGCCTCCCCCTCCTGGATTCTTCGGTGGCCCCCCTCACGGCTTCATTCCTCCTGGACTCGGCGGCTTCAACGGACCTCCTGGACCTGAGTTCTCTGGCGGTCTCTTTGAAGGCCGTGGTATGCCTCCTCCTGGCAGCGGCGGCCGTGGAGCCGCTTTCGGCAGACCTTAATCATATCTTATATGAATACCGTGCTTCAACACATCGAATCAAACACATCTCGACGAGAAGTCTGTACCACTTCTGTACAGAATCAATCAGCCTGTCTGCGGAAACTTTTGAAAGTCAAAGCCTCACAATTATCACAAAGGCTTTTTTCACTACTGTACGAATATCTACCGGAACCAACACACCGCATCTTTTGAACGCATGCTTGGAATCAGGGTACGCCCTGTAGCTAGTAACTTGTTTTTACGTGTAAATTTTTGGGAAGCACGGCGATGGGGGGAACAAAGGGATATAGGCATGAAGGTTTAACTCGGTGAAAGTTAGGTAGTGAATTCAAATGGATTTGGTTGATGGGCGATTTGCTTGAACTTCTCTTTGTATGGGTATCTACTGGCGATGATTATGACGAATCCTTCTTAATGTGATAATGAGGGCTAAATAGCAGTTATTTCAAAAGTCATGTTGAAACGCGAACAAAGAATTCAAGAGCTTTATATACTACAACTGATATGTACGGATGAACATCCCCATAACCACTTGAGGTACCTATCAAGCAAGCCAACATAGCAATCGATACACAAAAGACGTATAGAACAACGCCACGCTCCGTCAAGGGATTGCTAAACCAAAAAGTAACAAATACTTTAACCTCTGACCAGCCAAGAAACCCACATTAAGCTGAAGGGCCGTCCAACCAACTTCTATGGGAAGTACTTCTTTCTGGCTCATGCGACACTTTTGTACAGACACCCTCAGATGAGGTCGACGTTTCAGTAGTCTGAGATCGTCGAATTGCCCGCGGTTTCGGCGGAGAAGCTGACGAAAGACCTCCGTTCCAAGAGCCCTACTTCTTGATACCGAGGAAGTTGCGCTTCTTCTTTTCCTTATGGAGCTTAGCTGGTTCTTCGTGGTGTTGCTGAACACTGTGATGAGACACCGGACGTGGTGCAGCGTTGTTACCGTGGCTGTTGTTTATCGACATGTTGGACATGGCAGCCGTTGGGGGTGCCATGCCAGGGCTGGGTCTTGAAGGAAGACCACCCGGTCGGTTCGTAGGACCAGGTGGCAATCCTTGCTGCGAAGGTTGTTGTGATGGCGCTGGACGAGGAGGAGCCGGACGCTCGAAGAGATGTCGAGGTGCATGTCGCTTCGGTCGTTCCAAAGGCAAATCAAGTTGACGCTTGTCACGACTAAGGTCGCCCACTTGGCGAATGAATAATTGAGGAGTGACCATATGAGAAGTGACCAAAATAATATCTCGGCTACGCGCTTCACCAACTTCGTAGCATGACCGACTCTCACTGTAGGTAGCACCTCCAGCCATAAAAACAATCAAACGCTGGCGATTCTCGGGTGGTCGACGTCCAGCTGCGGCCCAATTTGGCCGGCCAGCACGGAGAGAACCTCCCTGTGCTAAGTGAAGCTCCTCATTAGGGTCTAGTGGTGGCTTCACATAAGGGAAGTGAGTCTGGTCTAGGACGCCCCTTGCCAGATGGTCAACCATGTGTTTCATTGCTGGCTCGAATCGTGTTAATCCATATTCCTCGTTCAACTGTGTCGATTTTGAATCAATTGGGAAGAGAGGTGGAGGAAGCTGGCGCACATCCTTGAGCGCGTGTGTCATGTGTCCACCAAGCTGCTCAAAGTTCATTACAACCTCACAATCAGACTGAGGGAGGCTTGCATGAGCCAAGAGTCGCTTGATATCTTCGGTAATGACACCATCTCGGTAGAGAATGAATAATATGATGAGGCGCAGTCTGTCTGAGGGTGAAACAGCCTCGTCGTCCAACAGAGGCACAACCATTTCGAGAATGTTCTTCGGTCTCTTAAAGTCCTCGTCCAGCCCAGAGGCTAGTGTTTGCTCGATAGAGGCGATGTCAATCAACTTGTGCTTCTGGAAAATATTCATACATTCTTGCGCCATGGTCAAATGTAGCGAATATGCCTCTTTCATCTCTTGGAATTGTGGCAAGCCTGCCAACATGTCCCTAATCGTGTTGAGGTTGGTTGTATCGGCATTCTCGTTGGTGAAGTGTGGGTTTTGTTGGAGGAACTTTTGGAAATCGCCCATAAGTTTATCAATCGTATCCTTCATGTGTCTATGTCGATTGTCCACCCAGATTTTGTCCTTGTCTGTGAGCTCCATATCCTTCTCTTCAGCTTCCGGCGTTCCCTCGTTGATGGTCGTACGATAAGTGACCTTGTCGCCGTCCTTGATTGGTAAGAGGTCGTGTGCCATAGCTTGGTAGGAGAATTCGTGTACTAGAGGCGCCATTAGATCCATCGATCGGTCTGTGATAACGAGTGTCGCTTGTGGTCGTGGTGAGGGTGGAGGGAAGCTAGTGTCCCATTGCGCATACGCATCGAGCTCTTCCTGGACAAATCGAGCCAAGTGAGTGCAGAGGACGGCTGCCTCGTGGCGTGCAGCTTGGGGCTTGTAGTATCGAACTTTGGGATATTCTCCGAGTGTAATACAAAGACCCGCGATCTATATTCTCGTCAACAAACAGGATCCGGTTGAAGCGCATGATTGCCCTACCTTTTGCGCTAGACTCTTCATGTGTGTTGGAACGATGGCGTTACAAGCTGGGTGGAAGAGCATGGGAAAGCTCCAGGGATCGCGAAGAGTGACGAGATGCGATTCTCGAGGCAGAAAATCGACAAACATCGTTTGGAAACCGGCGCGGAGCTGTCGGGCTCCAGGAAAGTCATCAATCTTGCGTCGCAATGAGGGGTCGAGGAGGCCGGTCCAGACGAGATAGTAGCTGCGATAACGTCGCATCTCAAAATCGGCGAGGAGGCATTCGACAGCAAAGGACTCAGGCGACAGAATATAGATTGCGTCCATCTCAGGGTTCGGTTCGCGACGGTTCTCGATTCGCTCGATAGCTGGGAGGAAATGCTGGTCAGCACCAGACAACAAGCTGGTAGTCAGATAGACCAACTGGCAATATTATTATTGAGAATATCATCTTCCTTGACAACATTGTCAATGATCTTTTTGGAGTTCTCGTCGACGATCAGGCATTTCCACTATTGGGTAAAAGACGTCAGTCAACTGTAGAATTTGGAGCTGTGCTTGTGTAGCTTACATCGCCTCTAGTGATCTTCTTGATCTGCCCTAAGATAGCTGAAGTCGGCGCATTAGCAAGAAATTGCGTATGTTATTCCTGTCGTATATATATATCTTACCATCATGCTGCTCTTGAATGACGGACAGCCCCATGATGTATAATAAAGGCGGGCTGCCCTGTCACGTCGTTGGGTATGGAGATATGGAGGGAGGCTGAGATAGTGTTGACAGCAAGAGAAGCAAGGGAAGCCAGCCCAAACCTAGAATTGAAGCGATATAGTGAAGCGCAGGGGTATCAAAGTTATTTTACAGGAAGAATGTTGCAATGTAAGTGGTTAGAGTTGAGGTTTGGCTTGTTTTACTCAAGTATTGAGATTCTAAGTTAGGTTCGGGCCCAAGTCAGGAGTTGAGGTGCTCTGGCTTTCTATTTGGCGGGGTTTCATCATCCCAAGGGATGAAGAAGGTGGGTCTAGGTCTTACAGTTGCTAGCGGCTGGTGGTTGGTTAGTGATGGTCGCTATAAAGGTCCCTGAAGGAAGCCTACAGGACATAGCGTCAGCAGCATGACATAGGGAGCGGTGTATCAGCCTCAACTTCGATGAGGTCATCACATATGCTTGAAATTTGAGTATATTTTGACTTCAGTTCATGATTATTTTGAACAGATCAGAATTTGTGAATATTCTGTTGACGATCTCGGTATAGATATATCCGTATGTTTGTCACTGTTTCGTTTATGCAAAAGTGAAACACTTGGTTCATTCTGAAACTCTTGATATACCTCAGTGCTTAAGCTCTGTCCGCTGAAAATAGCTCTTGAAATCAGAGCTGGTTGTCGCGATCGTCACGATACTGAGCGAAATCTCTGGCCATGATTGCCTTCTAGGCTCAGCAGAGTTGCCAGTGTTCTCTGACGGTTGAATCTTTTGATTCGGCGGTGAGTCCTTGAGAGTCCTAGGATAGGCATCTGTAGAGGGAACCTCGGGATGATCTTCGATAGCGGAGGCCTGATGAAATGTAACCGGAGCCGTTTTGTGTTTGTTTGTCTTTTCCCGTTGGCTTTGAAGCGTCATCCATCATCGCCCTTCCCTCTCAGATAACTCTCCACATCGACTCTCCCATAAATCTCACCCTGTAGTCTTTCATGTCGCTGTCGTTCTCTAGCAGCCAACTCTTTTGCCTCTTTTCTATTCAGCGGTTTCGGCTTCGCTTCCTTTTTCTTCTCTTGGATATCTTTTGGTATTGTTGCTCCAATGCCGAGGGTATCTTCTTTTGCCACTACTTTGATAGGATATCGCATGCCCTCGCCCTCTCTGCCTAGACCTCGCCGGGCATCGGGGTCCCAACCTTGAGATCTTAGAGCTTTTAGACCCATGCGTGAGCGATCCAGTGCCGATGGGGGATGAGAGTGGACGAGTGAGACTTGGTGAGCGAAAGATGCTTCATGAGGCTGTGAAGTTGATGAAATGGGAAGTTTGCATTCTGGACATATCTCCTCTGGCTTCTCTTTCGAGATTTTTGTCTCTTTGTGCTCGGTGGGTTTTAGAACGATGCTAGCATATAAATCACCGATAGAAGTATCCGTTGATTCCGCTGGAGTGATAGTGGTGGTTGTACCAGCATCTGAGTCTTTGGCGGGAACGAATTCCACCTTTTGCCGCTTCAATCCCGCGCCGAAAGCTCGCTTGTAGTGTAAAGGAATGTCTTCTTCTCCATGGCTCTCATCAGAGGCATCGTCTCTATATCGCTGCATAGCGAAGGTACATGAAGCGGCGATTGTGGGTTTTTGTAACTGATGCTTGAAGAAGGGAAGTTATTCTAGGGTTCAAGGTTGCCTAGCCTAAAACATTTTGGTTCCTGAGGCTCATTCAACATATTATCTTCAATGTCACAGAACACAACTGCCATTATTTCCTTGTATCTAAAAAAATTTATAATGCTTCAAATACTGTTTCAAAAAATACCATATCGAACTCAATAAATTTGAAGGTATTTCCATGTGAAGCTGGCTGTCAACAGCCCAAACTCAATACCAAGATAATACTATGAATACTCACCAATAAAACTCCTTTAAGAGTCGGCCGACCTGTTCCTCGCATCTGGTAACACTGCTCAACAATCGGTAGATTTTTCGTCACTTAACGTTCCATGCATTCTTGGTAAGGCAAGCCACAGATATTCATAAGCGATGCATCATCCCGAAAACCGAAAAATAAGAAACCCCATTCGGTGAAGCCGGTGCAGAATATGGCGGGACTGTGAAAATTCCCCCAATCTGGAAGCCTTTTTTTCCCGTGAAACATGGTTTTTAGACGTTTCTCGCTCTTCGGGTTTATTCTTCGCTGCAGGGACTTGTCACTTGGCTTTTATTTTTGGAGAAAAGTGACGTAGGAGATGTTGGTCCGGAGGAAGAGACACATGTTGAAGGTCGTTTCTTAGAACATGCGTATTTCACTCATCGTCTCATAAGATGCTGTGTTATGACAGTATTCCTCTGAATGAAGTATAAGTAGACAACCTTTCCTTCTTAAATGATCAACCACTCCCTCATTGAAGATACAAAGCTCCTATAACCCTCTAATCTGACACCACAAACATTCGTCTTTTCGTATCACCTTTCTTATCAAGGCAAACATCATGGGCTCAGTCGAAGCAAACGGACATCCCAAGGTCCTCATCAACGTCGGAGCCAAGAACGTCTGTTACACTGACATCCTGACCAACTGCTTTCACTAACATAATTGCAGGTTCCCTTCTTCACTCCAATCCAAGACCCTCCCGCAGGAACACCATGGGATGTTCAACCCGAAGGCAGCTTGTTTTCCCCTCTCAAACTGCGAGGTCTGACACTCCACAATCGTATCATCATATCACCAATGTGCCAGTATGTAACACCTCATACTACAACCACAATGTGCCTAACCAATCACATAGATACTCTGCCCAAGATGGCTACATGACCCCCTGGCATAAACAACATCTCGGAAGTTTCGCAGCACGTGGCCCAGGTCTTATCATCACAGAAGTGAATGCCGTGTCACCAGAAGGACGAATCAGTCCTTCAGATGCAGGTATTTGGGAAGATGGACAACTTGGACCTCTGAAGGAGATTGTGGACTTTGTTCATAGTCAAGGTGCCAGGATTGCTATTCAGATGGGTCATGCGGGAAGAAAAGCGAGTACTGTTGTGCCATGGCTAGATCGCAAGAACACAGCGGTTAAAGAGGTAAGAGTTATTACAAATGGTGTGAATAGTGGCTGACTGGTTTGTAGGCTGGTGGTTGGCCTGACGAGGTGGTTGCACCAAGTGCGATTCCTTATAGCCCAGAATCCCTTACCCCACGAGAAATGACAAGCGATGACATTGACAAGTTCAAGCAAGATTGGGTTGCTGCTGTGAAAAGAGCACTCAAGGCTGGCTTCGATGTAAGTTCTTTCACTCTGTAACACTTCTCCAAAGATGCTGACTTGAATAGGCCATTGAAGTCCACGCTGCGCATGGATACCTCCTAAACGCATTTCTCTCGCCAGCCTCAAACCAACGAACAGACCAATACGGAGGATCCTTCGAGAACCGTATTCGTCTCCTTCTTGAGACTGTCAAACTCACTCGCGATATCGTCCCCGAGGACTACCCCCTTCTTGTCCGCATGCCAGGAACAGACTATCTCGAATTCGACTCCTCTTTACCCCAGTGGAACATTGAAGAAGCAGCGAAGCTCGGCCAAATACTTTCGATGCACGGTATTGATTTGATCGACATCTCTGGCGGTGGTTTGGATAGTCGCCAGAAGATTACATCTGGTCCTGGATACCAAGTTCCGTATGCAGCTGCAGTCAAGAAAGCTGTCAAGGACACTGGAGTTGCTGTGACTTCAGTGGGGATGATAACTTCTGGAAAGCAAGCCCAGGGCTATCTGAGTGATGGCTCTGTAGATGCTGTACTGGTCGGACGAGGGTTCCTGAAGGATCCCAACCTGGTTTGGCACTGGGCTGATGAGCTAGACATTGACATTCACGTCGCTTCGCAATGTAAGTTCCCATATCTACCCTCCCAAAGAAGCATGCTGATGATGATACAGATGGCTGGGGCTTTGGCATGACCCGTACTCACCGACATAGAAAGCACTAAACAGAATCTCGACGACACAACCCTTGCTTCTCCTTTGCACATTATAGACAACTCGGTATAGACAATAAAGAGACCAGTATGAATCAAATAATTACTCAGCAAAATGACTTGTTTATGTTCATTGTATCTCTCTATGCATCTCATAAACCTGAACAAATCATACAATTCTCATAACATATATCAATGTATCATAACTCATGATATCCAGATTGTCTCCAATCCTACGTAGCATCACTGCTAGCTCGACGTGTTGCTCTTATCTTTTGTTGCGCTTTGGCTCTCTGTAGCATCTCATCATCCATGCTCTGCCGCCAAGAACAATCGGAAGCAAATTCGCATGTTCTACACTTGAACGCCTCCTCTATATCGACACCCCTTGCATCGCGTTTACCCTTCCACCAATCCATGTAGTTAGCAAGATAGGTCTCCAAAGCTTGTCTCGAAACTGGAAAGTCGTGAAGATCAATTTCACGACCATCGCTGCGGTGGACATATTGGACTCTTAGCATATGTCCAAGGGAGTGTTCGCCGTGAGGGAAGGTGAGCTCAATCTCATGCTGAACAAGGGCAACCAGTTCGCGAAGAGTTCGATACTGTAGCAAATCTGGTCCAGCTGAAGAAGAGCTATGAAAGCTTAAAGAAGGGGGTTCCTGGGTGAACTCTGTTTCCGTTTCCGATGCATCCAAGAATATCTCATCGTGCAAGCTACCAACTTGTGCGATGAAAGTGTCTGAGAAGGTGTCGTCAGGATCGAGCCCGTACCGTCGAAAGACCTTGAAAAAGTCCAGTTTTCCAGCAGCCATATCGGACAGAAACTGATGATACAGGAGCAACTGGATTTTTGCGGGTCGTATTTGAGCGTTCGAGACAGGAGTGAACGACCCACGAGTCTTTACATCTGCAAGATAAATCTTAGGCCCTGCATGATCCTTATGATTCTTGTTTTTCGGTGGAAAGTAGTCGGTCAATGACGATTGTCGACCGTTTCTGTCAGACTCTTGACTAGAGAGTTCTGCCTCAAATTCGGGATTGGGATTCTCGTAGCTCACGCTGTCAATGATACCGTTGACGAGGTTTTCACCAACCATTCCCCATACTTCCAGTTCGCGAGTGAGCCCTGTGTCTCGCAATGTTCTTAATCCTTGAACGAGATTCCATAACTTAAGTCCAAATGCATCTTCCTTGGTCATGATGGCGATCTGAACTGTAGTGTGGACTTCATCTTCAAGCTTCTTATGAACTTTGGTTCCCTGCCTCATGGCCGCTGTTCTGGTTCTTCGACCTCCGGGTAGTCGAGTGAGAGTATACCAGTACTGCAACTCGCACCAAGCACCAGAAGTGAGATCGCTCACGGTTAGTGGCTTCTTAGGATATGACCTGAAGCGCTGTAGAGGCGAGCGACTATCATCGTATGGATCACCCTCGTTGGTGTCAGTTACTGGTGTAGGGGTGACACTTGGTTCTGACACTGGGGGCGGTTTTGGCTTCAAATTCTTCAACGCTTTGCTCACTAATCTCTTTGGTCAGTTAGTGCTGAAGCCTGATAAGGATATCAACACGTACAGTCCGGGTAGAGTACGTCCTCAATTGAGGACACAGCTGGCGGTGGCGTTGGCAGACCAGAATACGCGTCGAGTTGATGAAAAGCCTTGCCTCTGTAGAGATTATTCGTGGATTCTGTTTGAAGACGGTCCACACCAGAAGTTGATGTGGCCCCAGCGACATTTTGAGGGTGTAAACTGTCGCTTCTCTCAGGAACAGAGTCTATAGCTGCTATTTTCGCATTGTTTGGGGTGGTGTTCTTTTCTGAAGCCAACTGAAGCAGTAATTCTTCCTCTTCGGCGGAGAAGTCATAGTCAAACTCATTATCGCTATCTAACGTCATCGTAGCCACGCTCGCTCAAGGCGATGAATCATTGTTTTACCCCCAATGGGATGCGGCGGGGAAAATAGGCACTTGCAGCTAATTTTAGCAAGGGGTTTAGATGATGAATGACGAGGATGAGTTTTGGGCGTCTTGTCGTTTGGGGAAAAGACACGAGTGAGTACACGGGGTCACGTGGGGTATAAACAAAAGGCAATAGAGTCATGGGCGACAGCCTGAAAAATAGATGTAGTGATTAATTAATTAACTGATGTTCGCAGGTGAATCAGTCGAGTATTCAAGACAAACAGTTAATGTTCGGGTGTCAATTTGTGTGGAGACAATACTCTAGGATGTCTCTATTGCAACCAGACATGCCCGGATTCGGCCCTCACTCTCACTCGTCTAACTGCCTTACCGAAATGTAGTAGATATTTGGCTGCCTCCTCGACGTGAAAATGATTAACATAAAACTCGAGCCTTCAGCCTTGAAGTTATTTTTATCACAATAGTCCTACAGCTGAAGTGTTTTGAAACGACTAAATCACCTAGATTCTGCACTGCCCTATTGGCTTAGGCGCTGCCTACAACAACCCTGGCCTGTCCTAGACAAACTATCGTTTAGGCTTCCAAGTCCTTAACCTCGTGCAAGGCAGCAGCCGGATACAAAGCCTTCACATATTCCCAGAGCAAGATCAAAGGCTTCATAATAAGTCATCACTCTTTCGAAATTCAATCGTCCCGCTCCGTTCCACAATGTCCAACGTCCTCCGAAGCCGCCGCCCCACAATCGGCCCCGATGCCGGAAAGGCCGCCGGAGTATCTACTAAGGCATCACCATCACCATCGCCGCAGAGGACATTCATGTCACTACCAACAGAAATACATCTAGCCATATCCGATTTTCTCATTTATCCGGATGCACTTTCACTGAAACACACAAGCGCCTACTTCTACAGTCTTGTCGATACTGGTATCAACCTCAAAGTGGAATGGCTAGTGGAACGACGGAGTCTCCATCTAGAGTGCCCAAATGACCGGCGTTGCGATCTGGGTAGTGATCTACGTTTCTGCCGTGGAAGTGTCCCGTAAGTCGATATTCTATCGCTCTGAACAATAGACTAACTGTCACAGTCTCCTCATGCAAAGGAGACGAGAACATGTTGAATGTGAATCACGCCCAGGTCTTGGATGCCTTGTCTACGGAACGAAAACATGCTCCCATCGCTCACTACTGAGCCGTAAACTACCACGTTGGATGCATATCAAGCTTACTATTGAAATTTGGTGGATTTTACTCGCTCTTATACCCGTTTTCTCATGCTGGGTATGGCTAGCTGAGCTGCCATGTGGTCTTGTTTTCGGATCTTGAGTTTCTAGACAGGCTTGCTCGCGATCCCTCCAGGCGTGTTTTCAGGATGTGTTTGTGTTCTTGTTTAGAAGAGTAATTCTGTAATACTAATTGTGCAAGATAGATGGACGGATATCCTTGGTAATAATGGTCGGAGGCATGAAATTCAGCTCTCGCTCACTTCAGTGCGAACATTCATACGCTGGTAGTATGAACAAGAGAGTTTGGTCACTTATAATTGTTAACTTGTATGGTCATGTTACCTTTGAGGCTCAACCAATGATGTGTGGAAGTTAGGATAAGCCAGCTCATTTCATTCGTTACAACAGGAGACTAGGAACTACTGCTGGCGGATAAAATATGATTCAATGGCATTGCTCAGCTCAGCTTTTTTTTTTTTTTTTT